>JASIRB010003350.1:0-91369 GCA_030323885.1 Branchipolynoe longqiensis
GAGGGGGAGGGGGAGGGGAAGGGGAAGGGGGGGAGGGGAGTGGAAGAGGGAGAGGTGAGGGGAGGGGGAGAGGGAGAGGGGAGGGGACAGGTGTTGGCTGGGAGAGGGACACGGTGACGACGCTTGGCAATGGCCGGGAGAGGGGACACAAATGACGGCGTCAGAAGTATTATAGCAGGGGCCATTCTACGACATTCAGTGTCACTGCGTACTCGAATATGATGATGAGGTTAGCTGAAAAGGAGCTATTCACAGGTTCTAATCTGTCTAGTCAGTAAGGCAGTGATTGGGGATGGACGTCCTAGCAACATCTAATGACATCTCGGGGTAGGTACAGATGGGGGACAGTGCGCGCTCATGGTGACTTCATGGTGCTGCCCACTTCATATTTCATGCCTCAAGGACAATGACCCGCTATCTCCAGTCAGGGACATTATGTTTACAATGAGCCAATCATCCAGTATACCTTAAACTATTATTCCATATTATATATTACATATGACCCTCAATAGCCGATGTTTACTTTTTGTGCTGGGGGGGTCGTTAAAAAAAACCAACACATATATATTCCAATAATACTGTGAGGACTATTTACTGCGATATTAGTGCTGGTGGCGCCATGCCAGCCAGCGGCATCGCACCTCACTAATAGCCCTGTCACACTACGATGCATCATGCAAGCGCGTGCCAACGTTGGTGAGTTTGTGCCAATACGTGGGTGTACATCGATATGCATTATTTGAATATTACACATTCGTTATGCGTACGTTGGTATACATCGATGTACATCGATGTTCGTCGTTATACGGCGTCGCTCATCAAGGGGTCATGAATGCTTTGTGCAGGCACAAAACTTTTGACATTCAACAATGCGTGGCTTTTAAATTTGGCATATGTTATGTATATGTTAGACATACATTGATGTATGTTAGACATATGTTTTACAAATTTTGTTCACTACGTAGCAGTACATTGACCTACATCAGTCAGACGGACAGCCAGCAGAAACATACATTCCATGTGTTGACAAGGTATTGACAACATATGGATAACGTATGTCTCACATATGTACAATATATGTTTTGCATTTCTCCACCATGTTTTGGTGTATGTAACGTATAATGTGTACTTATGGCGATTGACTTACATATATAACGTTCACCAGCATTCTGCGAGCGTACCATGAGCGTTTTGCGAGTGTACCATGAGCTTATTGTGAGTACACCATGAGCGTATTGTGAGCATTTTTTTTGCAATGGGGCACGTTAGCCATACGTTGGCCATACACTCTGCTACATTGTGTATATGGTGTGTATGCTTCCAACTTTGCCCCCCGCGCCAAAACGTTTGAGGCATCTTGATGTTTGAAAGTGATTTTAGCCGTTGGCCATGCGCTTGCACAATGCATCATAATGTGACAGGGCCACAAGAAAGTAAGCTTCGTAACGTGGGCAAGGCTCTTGCCAGAGATAAACTTTTCTCAGACCAATCCTGTAGTTGTTTGTTCTCTGTAAGCCAATATATGTATATATGAATGAAAATACCATAACATGGCAGGAAGACCAGAGCCTCGGAGCTGAAAAAACACCTTTATTCGCTGAAGAAAATGATCATTTACCCACCCCCACCCCCTGAAAAAAAAAGGTAAAACATGACGACTACAGGACCTTGTACATGCTGTATGGTTGTTGAACCTTCCCTGTGTACGTATGTCCCCCCAGAGTGCATGTACAACGGCTGGTAGACCAGTGCTCCGGGGCTGACACTATACTTGTTCAGATGAATGTATGTCTGTACTTGTAAGCATTACAATACTTATGAACGTCAACTGTTTAACAGACCTACGATTCCAGCGGGATCAGTGTAGTAGTCTGCACCCCTCCCCCCCCTCCCCCCTCCCCAGCACAGTTCCTCCAGCTCCCCTCCACTTCCCCCCGCTGGTCCCCGGAGGAGCGCCCGGGCGGCGGATCAGCAGCCGACATTTTCCAAATGCCAAACACCGGAAGTAAACGGCCGCCTTCACGCCTTGTAGTTCCGCCGTTCACCGCCTCCCGTCCAGTGTCGCTGTAAGTGAGCACGGGTAGACGGGTGCGGTGGGGCGTGATCGGAAGCTGTAGAGGGGGTTGGGGGTTGGGTGGTGTATGGTTCGTGGGGGGGGGGGGGTACCACCGATATCAGTACGCAAAGACCCCGGCATTACGTTCTGGTTAGCGTACGCGCCATTTTATAATGACACAATAAATATATATATGTATATATATATATACAGTAAAACCTCTCTACCCTCCTCCACAGATAAACCAATCCCCTATATCGATCGCTTTATTTGGGTCCCAAACGATTGCCCATGCAATATCATTGTATGATAAAACAAACTCCCTAAACCGACCATCTCCCTATATGAACTATTTACAGTCAGTCCCATGGACGGTCGATTTAGAGAGGGTTTCCTGGATATCAATATAGATATACACATGGACATACAGTAGACTACCATCTATAGCCATCCGATATATATATATATATATATATATATATATATATATATGTCATGGGGGGTGATGAAAATGGGAAATATTGTGCCTAGAGCGGGACTCGAACCCACATCTCTTTGCATTCCGGGCCAGTGTGCTAACCATTACACCACCTAGGCTCCCTGATATCAACACACTACCCACGCCTACCTGTCTATGCGGCTCCTTGCCCGAGAGGTCAGTGCAGACCACTACACTCGTCCCCCTGGAATTGTAAGTCTTTTAATACTTACAATTACATACATACAGGCAATGCACTTACATACATACACAGGGTAGGTTCAACAACTATACAGCGCGTAGCTTGTACAGGATCATGGTCACGGCAACCAGTGTCATGGGGGTGATGACAATGGGAAATATTGTGCCTAGAGCGGGACTCGAACCCACATCTCTTTGCATTCCGGGCCAGTGTGCTAACCATTACACCACCTAGGCTCCCTGACATCAAGACACTACCCACGCCTACCTGTCTATGTGGCTCCTTGCCCGAGAGGTCAGTGCACACCACTACATATATATATAGTATAGTTATACAAATCTTACCTGGGTATAGATGATGGATAACTGTTGTTTTCCCGAGGTAGAAGCCTCGGGTAGACGTGGGCTAGGGAGAAGGAAGCACGTGAGGTACCAGCAATTTTAACCTACTTATTCAGGATAAAAATGATCTTTCAATACAATGGATACTATGATTTTCCCGTAACGGTACACCAACGGGATAGACGTGGCAGGGCGTGGTGGGTGGGCCCTAGCCCACGTCTACCCGAGGCTTCTACCTCGGGAAAACAACAGTTATCCATCATCTATACCCAGGTAAGATTCGTATAACTATACTATTTTACCTCGGTATACAGCCTCAGGCTAGCCTCAGGCTAGGGAGACCTTTACATAATTCATTTTTATCCTTAATATCATCCATTCTTATATAATATTCAATGTTTTTGTTCTCACCTATTCTTGTTAGTTGGCGAGCAGGCGCTTTGCAATGCCGGTAGGCTTTTCTAGTCGCTTGTTGTAATGTTTTGCAAACGACTTAGCCGTCTTCCAGCCTGCATGCGCTAGTATTCTTTTCACAGAAATACCTAGCAACCGTGCCTTGGAGACCATGGCACCTCTAGTTGAGTGGGATGAGTATTTGCTCGTATCCACTCCAGCCAATTTCAACACCGTAATTGTCCATCTGGCAAGGGTGTCTCGTGAAATTGCCTTATGTGGCTTTATAAAGCTCACTAATAGTTGTTGTGATGCACGTAAATCCTTTGTCTTAGATATATAAGCCCGTATGGCTGACACAACACATAATTTCCGATCACTCGGAAAACAGTCTAAGTGAACCGTAGATAAAGGGTCACCTAACGTGTTCGATTTAAGCAATTGTGCTAAATCAAACGTAGCTTGTTTCTTGTCTATTTCTAATCCAGTTAAAGACAAAGCAACAATCATCTGTCCTCTGTGTCCGGTTACTAATAATAACAGGACCGCGACCTTAAAACCTAATTGTTTTATATCTAACCACGAGTTGTGAGGCCAAGCCTGAAACAACTTAAATACTATAGACACATCCCAAAACCGACTATACTTTGGTTTTGGAGGATTCCTTTGATAAATTGAACGAAGTAGATAACAAAGAACATAATGTTTTCCAACTGTTTCGCCATCAATTCTCGGTAATATGATTGATAACGCACATCTTGCCGCATTGATCGACCCAAAGGATAGTCCCTCATCCTCTAGAGAACGAAGAAAACGAGCTACTTGTGAAATTGTTGGATTTGTTGGCTTAACTTTCATTAACAAACAATGTACACCCCATTTCTTTAAATAGGATGTGTACATTTTGACAGTTCCTGGCCTCCAGGGGCCATATGCATGGAGCTGTGTTAGCATGTGTGGTGTTATCCATGCATACCAACGTGTCTGCGCTAAACCAGAAATCCCACGCTAAACACGTTTGGCTCCTAACACTGCTCCATGCATATGGCCCCAGGCATCAGATACTATCCTATTCTCAGTAATTTTGTCCAATCCAAATTGCTGCAGCTGGTTCCTTAGAAAAGGAATGCCAATAGGGGCGTCGTTGACACGTCGCCGTGAACCACTAGCGGTCCGTGGTGTGTCAAATTCCCGAGTTTTCTTGGGAATCGTATATGTTCTTTTGCCAGTTGTGAAATGCTGGCAGCCAAGGTTGCGTGTCCCAATCGGGCACCACCAGTATAGCATGTGTCCTTTCCAACCCGATTTTCCTGACAACTCGGCTGATAATGCTAAACGGTGGGAAAATATAAAAATAATTATTTTCCCAGATAATAGTAAATGCATCTACTTTCCAAGCCTACGGTTCAGGATGCCAAGAAACATAAGAAGGTAATTTGTTATTATTTTGTGATGCAAACAATTCAACTTTAGGTGTACCCCATTTTTCACAAATGAAGTTAAACAAAGGTGTAGAGAGAGACCATTCTAAATGGTCATGGAAACTTCTACTTTTATGGTCTGCAAGTGTATTTTGTGACCCTGGAATATGCGCTACAGTCAACCAGACTTGTTGAGCCTGTGCCCAGTTCCAAATCAGTTTAGACAACTGATTGCAAGGCTTTGATTTGGTTCCACCCATGTTACGAATATATGCCATGGCAGTAGTATTATCAGTTAGTATTCTAACTTGTGAATTATGTATCTTTACTAAACTACATAAGCCCAGATAAATAGCACGCAATTCTAGCGCATTAATATGGTCTGATTTTTCATCATCAAGCCATCTACCTCCTGTTGTGACCTCATCTCGATGAGCTCCCCAACCTTCTAACGAAGCATCAGTAGTAATTACCGTATTAGGTTCCGCCATGCGGATTGGATTTGGTGAACTTGCTATGTGTTGCATCCACCATCCAATATCCTGTAGCCCTTCTTGCGAAATTAACATCTTTCGCTCAAAATTCCCTTTAGTTCGTGTTAACGCTAAATTTTTATCTATTTCTAGAGATTTAATATGGGCCTTCCCGTATAGAATAGCGGGTGCATACGATATAATTATCCCAATAAGGACTGCGACCTGTCTAATTTTAGGTTTGGTTACTTAATATGCTGGGTCGCTGTATTCTTAGACATCTTAATAGTTGTTTTATGTTATACGACACTTGTGAGAGACTGTGTATCCAGAATAAACCCTAAACTGTTAGTTGTTTTGTGGTTTAACATTTTGACTTTTGTGGATGTACTAAAACCCAATTAGTAAATAAATGCACATAAATCCAAAAACTGCATTCATACAATCAATTTGTGTTGATGCTATAATAAAGGAATCATCTATGTATGGAAACATTATATGACCCTTCCGCGCCATTACTGAGAAAACAGGTTTAAGCAGTTTAGTGATTAAACGAGGGGCACAAGCTAAACCATTCGGCATGCAGGTAAACTCATAGAGATGGTTATCCCAAAGAAACCGAAGAAATTTCCAGTCTTTTTCCCTTATGGGAAGCGTATAATATGCATCTTCTAAATCAACACTAGCCATCCACGCATCTGGCATAATCAGATCTCATGCCGTATCTAGCGAGAACATTTTAAAATGTCGATATTCAACCATTTTATTAGGATTGTTATATCCAGGATCAACTCGAACATCGCCCTTAGGCTTTGGTCTCGAGAAGATGTTTGAAATAAACTCTCCTGTACAGTATGTCACTTTTTGTATAATTCCTTTCTCAAAGAATTTTTGTACTGTTTAAGTTGTGCCTATCGTTCAACCGGTTCAATTTATAAGGAAAAGGTATCCTGCCTTGTACCGGAAATTGTGTGAAGGGAATATGAACACCCCTAACTATTTGTAAAATTTCTTGGTCACTAGTACTTTTGTGCCACTCAGAAATATGATTATTAATATTACCAGCCACAAAGTTGCTTACAGTTTGTGTGGTTTTAGAGGCTGGAAGGACTTGTAACGTTTGTGTTTCAACCTCTACTTGGACCCGCCCCTGGGGAAGGGTCTCGGCGAGTTGACACCTCGGCCCAGTGGCCGTGCAGTGTTGTCGGTCCAGCCTGAGCGAGCGCCCCGGCCCCGAAAAGCTTGACCCAAGTTTGAGCCCGGTCTGGTTCCCCTGGTGAACCGCCGTGGACAAAACTTCACTGTGACCTTTTGAACCGAGGAGTTTCCTGTTTCTTCTTACCATCCATGTTTTTGCCACTCTTGGCTGCAGTTTCTACCTCTTTATAGAGGTATTGTAGTTGACCGCCAAACATTTTCGTGTTATCTAAAGTTTCCCTTTAATCGGCTCTGGAGCAAGAAAGAGCGTAAACTCTTTCCCATCATTATCGGTAACCTTCTTTGAGCGAGCCACTTCTTTGCCAGCATCTGTGCAAACCGACTTGAAGACATTTTCATATCTTCGATACGACAGGTATTACCTGCCGCCGCCAACAATGCAATGCCTTTGTCCATCGTCTTAGCCAAAGACGAGAACTTATTTTCTCGTTGCATTCTGTTTGCTACAGGAGCAATAGCTGTTAGGGTACCAAGCACCGCCTTATGCACTGTGTGCAACACACCCTCAAATCTCTTACGGTCCTCTGTCATATTGACATCTCGATCCATCTCCTTAATTATGGAGTTGGGAACACCTTTAATGCCTGTTAACTCATCTGATAACTTAGAAATAATCTCCGCCGGTTTAAACGTGCGGAAATGGCCATTAATGTTCTCACGCATAAGCGTAGTGGTTTTCACATGCTTAGCCCTTGGCTTCTCCACTTTCTTAGCCACTTTGCCCCCAATGGCAGCATAGACACCTTCATATCGCGTGTCTGAGTCCGATTCCGTGGAAGTGGAATCTGTGGACGAGTCGGAAGAAGAAGAATCTTTCCTCTTCTTCTTCTTCTTCTTGGACTTGGTCTTGCGCTTTTTGCGAAGTCCAGTCTTCTCCCTCTCCTTGGTGAAATCATCACCAGAAGAAACGATATGTTTCTTCTTCTTCCTCCGTTTAGGAGAAGGAGGAGGAGCCCTAAGCTCCATCTCTGAGTCTGTCTCCGAGAAATCCTCCAAAGAAGACTCCTCTTGAACACTCGGCATTCGCCGTTTACGAGACACCGGTGGTTTGAGAGCCATTATATGACTCTCCATCGCCGCAAACCGCGTCTCCCAATTTTGAGCCGCGGCGCCGTCAGGCACTATGTCCTCCTCGGAGAGAATATGCGCCCCGGGCTGTGTCGAAGGCACTGCCGACAACACGGGTGAGGAGTCGTACTCCTCGTCCCCTCCACTCGGAACACGCCCCTCGGCTGCTGCTGCACCGCGCTTACTCCGCTTCGTGGCCATCGGGAGCTGAAACAAAGATTTTTGGTCAGTCCCGGTATATATATATGTCACAATATGGTTGTTTCAAACTCATTTGGACATCTATTGGTGTTAGAGAACGTGTTTATACCGTTATAACACAGGCGTAATAAGCTAAATTTGTGCGTGGGTTGTGGGTCAAGCCCAAACCTTACGCGGGGTCGGGACCAGTGTATCGGCCCGCCCATCCCTCTGTTCCGCACACTTCTCCCACCTGTGACTACTACGTCAACAAGTTGGAGAAAATGCTACGAAACTCGGAGAAACGCCTGAAAAAGTTTGTGGGGAGTCTATAAAAGAAACCCAGGAGCATCTCCAACATTACTCTCTATTAGAGTACGAGAGAATTTCCACAGGAGACGAGGCAGAGCCCACATCTCTACCCATAATCACACGGTGACTCGGGTGTTGACAGAACCGCTAATGACCGGTTTCAATCCTTCGAGAAGGAATTCTATCCTTGGTTTTTTATAACCAAATAACTCGTCCAAAATGGACCAAAGAAAGTCTAAACTTTCCATAATGATGCTCTAATGCATCATGATTAAGCTAACCACAGTTTTTATGATACTTACTGCGTATTAGCTTGTATGTAGACTAAATTTGCCGGAGCAACCCAACGACACGTAATCCAGTCGTGAGTTGTATATGCTAATTGCTGGTACCTCACGTGCTTCCTTCTCCCTAGCCTGAGGCTAGCCTGAGGCTGTATACCGAGGTAAAATATATATATATATGAGTCAGCCTCACGAAAACGGGCCAATCGGTGGTCAATTGAAGATGTCGGCATCGCAATTCTTAAAAGTGTTGTGCATTTCTTTGTTACATATTAAATTATCCTAGAAACAAATAAGGTTGTTGTATTTCCTGACCTTAACATTCAGGATAACTTTAAGGACTTTCCAACATCTCTGCCAATGCTAAACTATAATTATACCGATCAACGCCGACATCAAATGATCGACGGCGACAACTTTAACAGATGTCGGCGTCTCAATTCTTAAAGTCTCGTGCATTTCTTTGTTTTATATTAAATTATCCTAGAAACAAATAAGGTTGTTGCATTTTCTTGACCTTTACATTCAGGATAAATTTAAGGACTTTCCAACACCTCTGTCAATGCTAAATTATAATTATATATCTATATATAGTCGGCCACCTATTTAACTATTTTTAGGTGACATAATCATCACAAGCAAGCGGCACAACAATGGAATGTGTATTATAATGCAGTATACAAGTATAAATATACGTAAGGGAATTATTATTATATTGACATACTCCGTAAGACCCAACACTGTACCGGTGGCACCACCTCCGGCCCTCCTCACCTCCACCGTATGTTGACAAGTGTCAGTCAGATCAGAGAAGTTTTTCATCGGAGGGATACACAAATCAACAAGAGTTTGGTACAGATAATAAGTGTGAATCCATCAAGTTAATGTTGTCACCTGACAGCCCCTTAAAGTTGCATAGTCCGATGGTTTTGCGTTTTGGTAATTTTTCAGAGATAAATATATTAAATTGATTCTTATAATCTACCTTACTTCAGGGTAAAGTAACTTTGATTTTAAATGGATAAGTTTTGAGATATTTGAAATTCAAACATGTAAACTTAGTTTTGGCAAGCATGCCAAAACTCTGACACCATAGGCTTCAACAGTAACAGGTTCTATCAAATTGTCTCATTGTTCCCTTCTATGTGGCAATAAATGCTTAATATGTGCATCAATATCTAAGTTAGATCAATCAATCAATAGTTCAGTCCTCTAGACGAGGGTTGGATGCAATGGTTCTCCACTTGTCCCGATTGTGTGCTGTTCTGATAGACTGTGAATAATTCAAGCCTGTCCACTGTGAAATATTTGTAAACCATGATGTTCTTGGTCTCCCTCTCCCTCTGCTGCCATTCACCTTCCCTTCCAACAATGTATGGTATATTGAACTCTGACGAATGATGTGGCCAAATTAAATAAGTTTCTTTGTCTGTATAGTGGCAAACAAGCTTTTCTTATTTTTAATTTTTCTGAGAACTTCTTTGTTGGTGATCTTCTTTGTCCATGGTATTTTCATCATCCTTAAGTTAGATATGTAGAGTCAAATCTATATAATTATTTTGGTTTTGGAAATTTGATGCTTCATCGGACTATGCAGCTTTAAAGTCGACATGGCTTATATAGCGGTGGGGTTGACGCCGACTTCCCATATCCTGCTTATAGAATTATAGCAACGACCCGATCGGTATTTTCAAAGTTTGATAGGTTTAGTCTGTGAAGTAGAATTGAAATACTCTTATATGCTATAGCCCAGCAAATATGTACAATATTTGAGGGAAGCGTGCCTTTGATGATACAAGCATGAGTTTTGGCACACTGTTAGATTGTGCCCCATGACAGATTTAGGAAATGTAATGACTACACGACACCAGCCGATATGTCCTTTGGCCATAATCGTGGCCATTTTACGAAATGGCTGCCTTCTTTTATATTACTAGGAGCGGAGGTTCTAGACCACCTATCATATAATACATAATATATATAATATTTATAATATAATATATAATATATTTATAATATACTTTATAATATATATATAATATATATTATACAAATAATATTGTATAATATATAATACATAATACATATTTAATACTATTGTACATAGACAGGTAGGCGTGGGGAGTGTGTTGATATCAGGGAGCCTGGGTGGTGTAATGGTTAGCACACTGGCCCGGAATGCAAAGAGATGCGGGTTCGAGTCCCGCTCTAGGCACAATATTTCCCATTTTAATCACCCCCATGACACTGGTTGCCGTGATCAGGATCCTGTACAAGCTTTGCGCTGTATGGTTGTTGAACCTACCCTGTGTTAGTGCATTGCCTGTATGTATGTAATTGTAAGCATTACAAGACTTACAATTCCAGGGGGACGAGTGTAGTGGTCTGCACTGACCTCTCAGGCAAGTAACCACATAGACAGGTAGGCGTGGGGAGTGTGTTGATATCAGGGAGCCTAGGTGGTGTAATGGTTAGCACACTGGCCCGGAATGCAAAGAGATGTGGGTTCGAGTCCCGCTCTAGGCACAGTATTTCCCATTTTCATCACCCCCATGACACTATCATATATATATTATATAACTGTGTATTCCATTTTATTGCGTAAATCCGTGAAAAAGCTTTCACGATTCACATGTGGGGATTAGTTTCGCATGCAGTTTCTTGGCATGCACTGATTACAAATGCCTCAGGCACGACCCTCGATGGGAGTTCTTTTCCACGGAGGGATAAGTATGGGAAGCATTAGACGGCCTAGGTCACGTGATTCTGCCATATTACGCACGTCCAGCTAACCACCAACCACAGGGCAGCATGACCAGACGGGATGGCTGAATGAGTTGAGCGTCTGTCTCCTGTTTTGGGAGATTGTTGGATCTGAACCCAACGGTTCATGGGTTTGAACCCTGGTCGAGTCAAACAATTGACTTATAAATGGATACTTGTCGCTTCCTAGCCAGGTGCTCGGCATTATTAGGATAGGGCAAGGATTCGTTGGCTCAGTGTCAGGATAATGTGACTGAGTGGGATATCAGGTTATGGTGCTGGTGGCCTGGTCTCCCACTGGGGCAGCACTATAAAGTCGACATGAGTGCGCACCATGACAAGTCGGTACCCATCCTGTTATGACCTTAGATGTTGCTAGGACGTAAAACAACAACAAACAAACAGCGCAGCGTTCTACTATGCCAGTCACTATTAAAACAATGTAGGCCTACACATAGGTAGTAAGAAATGCCACCCCAACTCCACCTGCCCCCTCTCCAGTATAATCCCATAATATGACATTGGTAGAGTGATGCATTTTGCATTATCCATCTCAGAAAGGTATCAGTTTTAATCTTCACCTTCACTGAAATGTTTCTATTGCGCCGATTTGAGACAGTGCACAGTCATGGTGGTTTTATAGTGCTGCCCCCCTGGGAGACAAGGGTGCCAGTACCATAACTTGATATCCCAAACGGTCACATTATCTTGACACTGAGGTAACCAGTCCTTGTCCTATCCTATTAATGCTGAGCACAAGGTAAGGTAGTGGCAAGTATCAATTTTGATTCGTCTGCGATCCGAACTCCTGCCCTTCCACAACGGAAGCCTGCGCTCTATCCATGAGGCCACTGCGTCCAGTCGGATCGGAAATAGCAGCAGACACACGCAGTGATACTTTGAACCTGCCAATACTACATAGCACTCCTGTGCCATCAGGTTCAAAGCACATATCCAGGTTACCTGATATATATTGACAGTATCATTTCCAACCTGTAACGGTAGCAAGGAATATAATTTTCCATCAATATTTCCACCAGGACCCAACACACTCAACGCCCTTTCTTTTTATCCTTTTTTCCCGATTTTCTCCGCCCCCCCCCCCCCCGACCTTGATAAAACCTACTTACTTATCATTAAATTGACACAAGAACTGTCATTTACCCGCCTCCCCCGCCCCCCTACCCCCACCCCACCCCACACCCCACACCCGCACCCATCTGCCATCCATGAGTCTACTCAACTACCCAAGGCCATACAACGAAACAACTACGCGAGCGTTTCTAATTTAATGACTCAAGTAGCACTAACTGATCTCACCCTCACACCGTCTCGATTTGAAAACCACGTTAGTTGCCCAACTGATCCGAGAAACCCTCGGCACAGCACGGTTTACTGTGGTGTGCCACAATGGACAAGTGGACGAGGTAGTGTGCGTGCTATTGTAATATATCTTCACTTATTTCTGAAAAAGGATGCAGAGGAAGAAAGATTCCTGACATGGTTAGTAACAATTAAAGCAATTGCAGATCTCTCAGCACTATATAGGAAGCCTTTGCTAGTAATTGTCGATGTTGGTTGCAACATGGGTAATTGAACAAGGTGGAGTTGGATACTTATTCAAACAGCCGCTGGTGCCACCTATACTCAAACCTTAACATTACATATGTATATCGACCACGCCTAGCGGGTCTTTTGGAACTACGCCAAATTAGATATGATGTCTAGACTAAATTGTTACAAAGCTATGAAAGTGTACATAGTCATGACGTTTCGCGGCGCCTAAGCTACTATATAAAGCAAGCAAAAACTTGATATCAGCTACTACGACCTAGGCGCAGATGGCGACGGACAATTTACTCTGCCATCCCACCCACCCCACAATAAGAGACTAGAACTATAGGGTTAAAGCATCTCGGCGCCTTCTCTCATTATACTTAGGAATGTACAATTACCATTCTAGTGCATTAAAAAGTCCAAATATATACCATTCATCCGAGTTTGCGTTGTTCAATTATAGCTCTGTTGGTAGTGTATCGGCGCCTGCAGTGGTTCACTAGACATTTAGTATAATCGCACATCTCTCAGAACTGACTCAATTGCATTCGATGAGCAGGCTGCCAAGGACTCTATTTATCAAGGCAAATTGTCTACCAGTGGTCTACATTCCACTTAAAATAAACTCACATCATTTAGAATTATACATTTAAGAATGCACTGTGACTCAATATTCCACTCAGTCACATTATCGCCTAGTAATACCGAGCGCTTGGCAAAGTAGCGACCACTATCAACTTTGTATTTCTTGGTTTGATCCGACCGGGAATTGAAGCCACGACCTCCCACACAGGAAGCAAGTGCTCTACCAGCTGGGCCATCCAGTCCTGTCGGGCTCCACCTGGTTGGCACTGTGTCACTTGGCCATCCAGTCTGATGTTGCTCACTCAGCACAACACTCTCCCCCCGTGACCCCCCCCCCCCCACCGGCACCACACATACCGCCATTAGTTAATCCCCCTGGTACTCACAAATGCCACCGTCACCAACCACTAACTGTTCACCTAGCAACGCCCTTCCAAACTCATCATCCTTGCCCACACTGGCAAACCGCAACCAACGACAAAACTATAAGGTGGTTCGATAAAGCGCAACTCAACAAGGCAGTGCAGGTACAATACAAGAGGTATATTGAGAGAACCTGTTGACAGACAAGTTCGCCTCTTGTTTAAGAAGTAATACAAGTTCAATCTTAAAGTACAAGAAGAAGGGCGGTTGGGCGGAAACAAACTTGAGGTGCAGTCGTTGTGTTGGCTTACTAGGAAGTGCTGATGGACAGCGACAGCCCCCCCACCCTCACTTTATACGGGGGTACTGGAAGCAGAGTGTGAAAGCACTAGTGCCCGTGAGTGATTCAGGTGCATTAGTTGGGAGTCGTCCTATTCAAATCAAACACAATGCGAGCATTGCGAGCAATCCCGATACAACAATTTCAGTACTCAATATGTTCCAACATCATCTGAGTTTTTGAGATATTCTGATGTATATAGCTATGTAGACATAATACATTTGAGCGATATTAGATAATTATTACGCAATTATCTTTTCATACGTATATAAATGATTCATATTAATAAATTAGTATGCAAGATATGCATGGACAGACATATGTGATTGGCATTGATCAATTATTACATGATATATATACTTGATTGATATTATTTATCTATATATATCTATAATATGTGACTGGTATTGATATGTTATTACATACTATACGTGAACATATATAATTAGATAGGTATTGCCGAATTGCACTGGAATAAAGATATATTACGAATATTAATCAAGTACTATGCAATATATACACATATATGTAATTTATATTATTATTTATATCATTGCGTCTATTGTTATGGTAGGATAATATTACTATGATAATATTATATTATTAATACACTCTTATATTATTCTACCACTTTTATATTATCATAATACATTCGCATCATACTATTATACGATTAAAGCTTCAGGCTCCGATCTACTCCTCAATTGCTTTAAGCGATGTCCTATACCTAGATTTGCTCTTAGATGTGCAACTTGTTAGTTCCCTGTTAAAATGCTTTCCTGATATGCCCTTAGCTGTTGCCAGAACGTAAAACCCCAACATACATACGTTAAATGTTCAGTGTAGCTGGTGCACCGGGCTCCTGTACCACACAGCTGCACTTCAACATCGGTACACACTACCTGCTCCTCACTTCAGGGAGCACACCAAATTTAGTTTTCCACATTTATACTTTGACTATCTCTAAAATTAGCCCCTTAAATACAAGTTCTTTAAATGTAAAATAAATTAAACCAAATATATATATCTAAAACAGAAAATGGCAGAAATTCTAAACAAGTCATAAGCATGTCAAAATGCTGGTATCACACATATGATACTGCAGTAACATATTCTATTCAATTGTCTCAGTGTTCCCTTCTATGTGGCAACAAATGCTTAATAAGTGCATTGGTAGCTAAGTTAAATATGTAGAATCAAATCTAAATAATTGTTTTGCTTTTGAAAATTTGATGCTTTCATCGGACTATGCAGCTTTAACATAAAAAACAAATATGTATAATTATGTATCTATATATATATATGATCCATATGTATTATATAAATATATATATATATATATATATATATATATATATATAAGTGATGCTGACAAAGTTTGTCGCAGCTGCTGTGCTGCTTGTTAGGGAACCACGTGACCCACTCCAATCTCCCTAAGCCCACAGTCGTCTTAGACCACGTGATCCTCTAATGGTAAATACCACCTCCCCGATGTAGCTATCTGATCCCTGATTATAAAAGGTGACCCACTTCGCAGAAATGGTCCCACTTGAACCGGAAACACAACGCCATTTGTGTAAAAGCGAAAAGAGCCAATTGTTCTCCCATTTTGGACATTTTGTAGCTTGAAGGTGCAACAGTTTAAAAGTGGCACTTACACCATCAACACAACTTATTCGTAATTATCATTATCAAATAATAATTTACATGAGCGCGCACTGTTACAAGTCGCTACCCGTCCTGATATTACCTTAGATCTTGCTAGGACGTAAAACAACAACAAACAAACAAAACAAACAAATTATAATTCAGGGATGAAAGTGGTCCCCGGGGAAAAAAAGCGGAAATGCTTCCATAGGTTTAGCATTGTCAGGGAATCGCTGAAAATTGGTATACGCTGATAGTGCTGCGCCGTTTGAAGCATTTATTAGTAGTATATGTTGATAGTGCTGTGGCATTTGAAGCATTTATTAGTAGTATACGCTGATAGTGCTGCAGCGTGTACACAACATATTAGTATACACTGATGGTGCTGCAGCATAAAACAATGTATTAGCATACACTTATAGCTACAGGAAAAATCCCGGAAATCCGCGAAATCGCGGAGATCTTTCATCCCTGAATATTAATTGGTGACCAAACGGGATGGCCAAATGAGTTGAGCCACCATCTTCTGTTTTGGTAGTTCATGGGATTCCAACCCATGGGTTCAAACTCTGGTTGAGTCAAACTAATGACTTAAAAAATGATACTTGTCGCTTCCTAGCCAGGCCCTCAGCATTATTAGGATAGGGCAAGGACTGGTTGGCTTAGTGTTAGGATAATGTGAAAGTGGGATATCAGGTCATGGTGCTGGTGGCCTGGTCTCCCATGGGGCAGCACTATGAAGACACCATAAGTGCTCACTGTCACAAGTCGCTACCCATCCTGTTATGACCTTATATGTTGCCAGGACGTAAAACTCCAAAAGTTATAGTTGAAAGTACTACTATCAAATAATACTTCATAATTGGTGCCCAGACGGGATGGCCGAATGAGTTGAGCGTCCATCTCCCGTTTTGACAGATCGTGGGATTCGAACCAACGGGTTCGAAACCTGGTCGAGTCAAACCGATGACTTACAAATTGATACTTGGCACTTACTTGTCAAGCGCTCGGCAGTATTATCATAGGGCCAGGACTGGTTGACTCAGTGTCAGGATAATGTGACAGTGATATATTAGGTCTGGTGCTGGTGGCCTGGCCTCCCAGCACTATACAATTGCCATGAGTGTGCACTGTCCAAGATCCGCACATATCCTGATATGACCTTAGATGTTGCCAGGACCTACAACTCCAATAAACAAGACACAATATAATTGGAAGCACCTACTTCGTTGAGTTATTAAGGGTTTAATTAAAGTTGCGAGTATCAGTGGTCAAGCTCTGAGGGTCACTCATTCAGCGCTAATGACCCACTCAGCTCCTAGTGATGTGAAACAGAGACCATGCACCCAAAAGGATCAGTTTTCTCAATGAAATAGAACTGAAACCTTCTTAGACTCATGGGAACTAATTATAGAGGAGACGCAGTTCACTGCACTAGAACTCCCCAAGGAAAGTAGCCCAAACGCCACTTTGAATAGCAGTGACTATGAGGCCATTTGGCTTGGCCTTATAACCTATTCAACCTACGCCTTCTCTGCATGACGTCACCGAATGGACTATTTGAGGTCCAACACACTGAGTCGAGATACATCGACTAAGTAGCTTGCGGCTATTCTTAATAGTGCTGAGTGTAATGTACCTGATTCGGCAAATGAAGGACAAGTAGGTAGTAGTAGGGAAGGGAAGAAAAGGGTTATTGAAAAGGATACGGGGAGACTTGAGACAAGCCCGAAGGTGAAAATAATAATAAAATACAATAAAAGTAGACGGGTTATTCAGGCTGAACTATGACAATGCACCCAAACATCACTTCTTATGTTATTACTTCTATCATTACGTATTCGTTGGTAGTTTCTACGCTGTAAATAAATACTTGTCCGAGGCACCACCGCGTGACCTAAACATCTAGTCATCAGCATGCAATCGCGTTTATCTGTATTGCCACGTGTCGACATTTCCACCCTTCGTTGTAAAAGAAATAAAAATAAAATAAGCGATCAGCAGGGCTTTTTGTGAGTCCAGCCAGGGATTGTTCTTGATCCAAATCTAATCTGATTTTGTTATCGTTCTTGACGGAGGACTATATTGTTTGTTTGTTATTGTTTTACATCCTAACAATATCTAAGGTCATAACAGGACAGGTACTAACTTGTGACAGTGCACACTCATGGGAATCTTATAGTGCTGCCCCACAGGGAGACCAGACCACCAGCACCTTGAGCTAATATCCGACCCAGTCACATTATCCTGACACTGAGCCAGCCAGACCTTGCCCTATCCTAATAATACCGATCACCAGGATAGGAAGTGACAAGTATCAAATTCTAAGTCATTGGTTTGATTTGACCAGGGTTCGAGCCCACAAACCCACAGGTTCGGATCCCCTGGTAAAATATTCCGATAATCGGCAGAGGGGGTAAATGCAAATCCTCAATTATTATTCTTTGTGGCCGGCAAAGAGTGTGTGTATATGTATGTTGTGTATATATATGGTTTGGCCCATGCTTGAGGGCAGGTAATAATAGAATTAGGGATGATTGGCAGGTCTGGGTAAGTGCACTCAGGGCCTGGCTCTCTGCTGAGGTAGGGCTCAATGCACACTGGGGTCAGGGTTGGTGGTGGCCATAGGTCAACCAGCTCTGGTGGTGGGAAGACCACTGGTGGTCATGGTAACCAGCAATGCCGGGTCCCTATTGGAGGAACTTGGAATGCTGCTTCCCTATTGGTTGAATGAATGGCATGATCCTGTACCAAGAATCCATGTACTATATATAATAAACCAGAGGGGCTTGGATTCTCTCTTACACTCTTACGTTTGCTTTACTTTCTCTCTTTCTCTCCGTCTGTATTGTTTTTCACTTTAGCCTCCCTACATAGCCACAGACTTGAACACCGACCCTATACCCTGATCTCCCAAAACAGGAGTCGGATGCTCAACTCAATCGGCTATCCCGGCCATTTAGGGTTCACTATATAGCTAAAGTGTTAAAATAGTCAAAATCACCAGTAAAGTTGGGATTGAGTTCATGTTAACCTTGCATATTGCTCCTTTAATTACTGAATTAAGCAATTTACTTTAACATGCGACCCATCACATGGGATTGTGCATGCCGTCCACTCTCAATGGCAAGTTATGCAAATTCAGAGTAATTTTAGTGGTATAATTGGCACTGCCAGGAGAGCTCACCCCCCCCCCCCCCACACCCGCCGACACACCCACATGAAGTAACTATTTACAGTGAACTGAAGAGTAATAACTATTTGAAAGAGCTTCATTACAATGAATAGTTGATAGAGCTTCCTTGCAAGGCATAACTGAAAGAGTTCTATTCGAATGTATGATTGAAGAGCTTCATTACTAGGCACAGTTGAAAGAGCTTTATTACAATGAATAGCTGAAAGAGCTTCCTTAGAATGAATAGCTGAAAGAGCTTCATTCCAATGCATATTTGAAAGAGTTTCATTACAATACGTAGATGAAATACTTTCATTAAAATAAATAGCTAAAGGTGATCCATTACAATCAATAGCTGAAAGAGCTTCCTTACAATGAATAACTGAAGGAGCGTCATTACAATCAATAGCTGAAAGAACTTCATTACATTGAATAGCTGAAATAGCTTAATTACACTGAATACCTGAAAGAGCTTCCTTACAATGATAACTGAAAGAGCTCCGTAATACTGATTAGCTGAACAAGCTTAATTACATGTTATAGACAGCTTAGGACTTATTTGCAATGAATGATTGAAATAGCTTCTTTGCAATGAATGGTTGAAAGGGCTTCATTGCAATGAAGCGCTGAAAAGGCTTCTTTACAAAGAATAGTGAAATGGCTTCTTTGCAATGAATGGTTTAAAGGGCTTCATTGCAATGAAGCATTGCAAAGGCTTCTTTACAAAGAATGGTGAAATGGCTTCTTTGCAATGAATGGTTGAAAGGGCTTCATTGCAATGAAGCGCTGAAAAGGCTTCTTTACAAAGAATGGGTGAAATGGCTTCTTTTCAATGAATGGTTGAACAGATATCATTGCAATCCATGGTTGAAGTTCATTGAAAGGAATAGTTGATATAACTTCAATGCAATGGAAATAAAATCAGGAGAAGGTGAAATGAACATAGAAGAGCTGCACATGCGCACAACACACATGGACACATAGCCGCCATACAGGTGTAGCGTCTGGTTGCATATTATCTGGTTACTGGCTGATGCCTGACACGTCGTATCGTACAGGGCGATACGGGCCCAAAACCACGCTCTAGGCCAGGCAGCCTTCAGAAAATGAAATCTGAAGAAAGCCTGCGTCAGCCTCCTTCTGCTGAGATGTTAGTCAGGCCGCCTGGTAAGTTGTGGGCATCCAATTAAGACCGGAAGTAGGCGTCAGCACAAGTCTGCAAAGGAACGGGTGGTGGCACCACCTGCAGGAGAGGGGGGAATACCCACCTCCCATTCCATACTGCATGACGCCCCCCCCCCCACACACACACCCACACCCAGACACACACCCACACCCAGACACACAGGTTACTAGGGAAGAATTGTGCGTTTATATTGTAAGTGTCAATAGGCAGGCGGTGGGTGAGTGAGGGCTAGTACCACCAGGTGGCGCCAGTCGTAGCGATAGGCAGTAGGAGGGAAGACCTAATATATTGACGTGGGGAATTTCAATTAGGGAACATTGATCTTCCTCTTTCTCACATGCGGCAAGGGATTGGGTGCCCCAGTTCCAGGACACTGTCACTGAGTGCTGTATTGCACATTGATGGAACCAGTAATTCATCTCGGTGGGGCAGCACTATAAAGCCACAGGACATGTGAGCTTCTACAGGTGGGTGACTGTCTTAATATGAACTCAGATGTCGCTAGGTGACAAACCCCAAATCACTGATTCGAATCAACATGACAACCATGGGACATGTGCCAGGTATCCAAGTGACAATGTCAAGATACGTCATCACTGAGACTATAGTATTGAACTTCCACTTTCAGCAAGTATGTCTCCATTTAACATAATTGAAGAGTTCAGTCACAAAACCCGACAAACGCTATTCGGACCAAAATGAAACCAGGACTCCAACGTTTGAGCTGAAGCTGCCATCATTCCAATAGGCAAATCGATTTTTTTTAAATTTTTTATTTTTTTTATTGAGGCTGTATTTATACTGTCCATAGCATATAAGCCCCGGGTACCCAGGCTTGTCTTCACCATGCTGGTCCAGTTTGTAAGTGTTGGTGTTATCTTACCACACAGTGGCTGCTGATAAGGTATTTGATTGAGCCTGCATTCCAGTAGCAGATAGATAATTGGTTGGTATGGTTAGTAGCCTATGTTAGTTTTTTTTGGATTTTCTTGGTATAATATGTTTTATTTTTCTACTCTTATTACTAGACTATAGCCTAACTCCTAGTTATCAATCATAGGCTTGTACGAGCTGTGTGGTGGTTATCTGGCTACTTTTGGCAATGGTTACCTTCCATTGGGTCATCCCGCTGGTGGGCCGTGACATATTACATGCCCCTTTTGTTGCGTTGCAGCTTACTGGGGGGGTTTCCTAGCCTTATTTTGCACAGAATTTTTTTGTAAGTGTTTTAGGTCAGGAATTTGTCGTTCCTTTAACCGTTTGGGCATCCACAACTTGGCAGCCATTTCCAGCGTGCGTTCTCTCATGAGCTTTTATTCGGCTTCTGGTCCTGCTTTAGAGTGGTGCATTATTTGCTCTAGTAGCCCTTTTGTGTTTTGTTAGAAGTTACTGTTTTGACTATAGCTATATGCTAATGGTTTTCAAATGAATTATTCTCGCTATTTTCTAGTAGTTTCACTTTGGTTCTTTTGTGTATGTCATAGGTTGGGTGCAGCTTGTCTACTTCTTAGACCAGATTTTTAGGGCTCTGTTTCTGCAGTGTTTTCGCAGTTTTTTTAGTATTCTTATTCTCTCGCACTCCATGTAGTTTACATCTCCATAGTCAAAATAGGGAGCACCATGCCCCTTGAAGATTTTTATTGACATTTCTTGTGTCATGAGTCTCTTAGCTTTGCAAATAGCACAGTTTTGTGGTTTTACTTTTTGTATAATTTTATTTATACATAAGGTTGTAGTTTAGATGGCTGTCCAACTCAAGGCCTAGGTATTTGTAATGGTCTACATTTTCTAGTGTTTGGTTTCCTAACTTACAGTGTAGTTTTCTTTCTGGCATTTGTTTATGCGAGAAGAGTACTGTTTTTGATTTGCTTGTGTTGATGGTTATTTTGTTGGACTCACACCACTCATCTAGTTTTAGTAGGAGTTTATTTAGTTTAGTTATTACCATCTCCTATGTAATGCACTGCACAATATGAAATTTATAGACTTTAACTGGAAAACACTACAACAAATTGTATATTACAGAAAACAACCAAGATGGATTTGAACTTTTCACCTCTCCATTGGTAGCGGTTTGATGACTGTTTTTCACAGCCCAACATGCGGCCTAAAGAGTGTGTCATGAGACATTACAATGACAATTGACCAAATAGCATGACCTCTGTAACTGTGGTACCTTTTCCCATGGTGGGTCACACAAGTTCTAAGACTGCAAAACATAAATCAATCAACGCTCGAACCCCGGAGGTAATTCGCAACACTACGGCGATTCCAGAAATAGAATATCGAGTAGTGACAAATTTGCCCCATGGGGTACGACACCTGAGCAGGCAGTCAGCACCAGTCGTGTATCAGCCTGAAAGTGTTTCTCTTAATTACCCAAAGGAATTATGGGAATTTTATACTCTTGACATTCTCCACAAGCTGACGCGGTTCCAAGCCGAAGAAGATGGATGTGACAAGGGAGAGTGGTAAATACTGACTGCACGAACAGTGAACCGCAGTTGTGTGTAATGAGACTTGTGCAAACATTGTTCGCAGCAGCCAAAAGAGAAAACAAAAACACAACAAGATATCGGCTTCATCTCGAATTTGATACACGTTCGGAGCCTGAGTAATGACGTAGCTATTAAGGAATGATGTCATTGATACATACCTGCCAACTTTTGTTAAACGAAAATCCTAATAATAGAAATCCATCCGAGCGAAGCGAGGCGCGCAAGCGTTCTAGGGGGGTCCGGGGGCATGCACCCCCGGAAAAAATTTGAAAAATACATAAAAAATGGTGCATTGAATGCACCATTTTTGATGTATTTTTCAAATTTTTCCGATTCCGTAATAGTTGGCAGGTATGTTGATAGCGTAGCGAGGGTAGGAGGCAGTGGCCTAGTTGTTAGAGCACCTGTTCTATATCTAGTGTTTGGAATGTCCGATTCACTACTGGCGAAGGAAGTCAGTGGTCGTGATGCAGAAAACGGCCAATCAGAAAAAGGAAAGCTTGTTATATTTATCTATGCCTCTAGGGCATATTGATTTTTAACGTCTATTAGACATCAACCATATGGTCATTCTGACATATTTCTTTGGAGGAAACCTGCTGCTGCCACATAGGCTACTCTTTCCGATAAGCAGCAAGGGGTCTTTTATATGTACTTTCCCACCAACAGTACAGCACATACCACAGCCTTTCATGAACCAGTTGTAGACCCCTGGTTGGAACGGAAAATATCCCGAACTGCAAATTGGTCAATTGATCAGAACTGATGTGAAGGTGTCTGTCATCCTATCAGTCTACCGCCTGAGCTCCATTCCGCTCCCTAAAGGCCCTGTCACATTACGGCGTATGGCGGGAGCGTATTGAAAACCTACGTAGGTCCTGCGCGTGCCGGCCTATGATGACATTTGGTGACCTTTCGGGTGGTTTTGAGCGTATGTGGAACCTACGAGGAGCGTACGAGGAGCGTATGAGGAGCGTATGGGAGCGTATGGGAGCGTGCTGTGACATTTTTTGACAGTATGGGCCATACGCCCTCATAGGTCGAGTTTTTTTGAGCATGCACAACAAAATTTGGACGGACGGATTTATGAAAGCGTATGGCGGCGTATGCCTCATACGCTTCACATACGCCGGCATCTGGCGGCATCTGGTGGCGTATGAGTAGCGTATGAGTAGCATATGCGTAGCGTATGAGTAGCGTATACGGCGTATGCCGACGTATATGACGTAACGCGCTTACGCCGCCATACGCTCCCGCAAAAAACCCTAATGTGACAGCCCCTTAAACAAGCAATCAGAGACTCACACACATTTACGTGAACTATAGAATGGAGTTTTATATAAATATTATATTAATGGAACTGGAGGAGTAGGACTTCATTCACTCTTCAATGCCTTAGCAGGCTCATCTCGGGTCTCTCCCGCGTGACATCACTAAACATCTGTGTACCAATTAAGTGGAATGAGAAATTACCTCATACGTCCCCCTGAGGGATGGAGAGGGATGGAGAGGGATGGAGAGGGGTGGAGAGGGATGGAGAGGGATGGAGAGGGATGGAGAGGGATGGAGAGGGATGGAGAGGGATGGAGAGGGATGGAGAGGGATGGATAGGGATGGAGAGGGATGGAGAGGGATGGAGAGGGATGGAGAGGGATGGAGAGGGAGGGAGAGGGATAGAGAGGGAAGGAGAGGGATGGAGAGGGAAGGAGAAGGTTAGAGAGGGATGGAGAGGGATGGACAGGATTTATATGGAGAAGGATGGAGAGGGATGGAGAAGGATGGAGAGGGATGGAGAGGGAAGGAGACGGATGGAGAGGTAATGAGAGGGATTAAGAGGGAATGAGAGGGATGGAGAGGGATGGAGAAGGAAGGAGAGTGATGGAGAGGGAAGGAGAAGGATATACAGGGAAAGAGAAGGTTAGAGAGGGATGGAGAGGGATGGACAGGATTTATATGGAGAGGGATGGAGAGGGATGGAGAGGGGTGGAGAGGGATGGAGAGGGAAGGAGAGGGAAGGAGAGAGGGATGGAGAGGGAAGGAGAGGGAAGGAGAGGGAAGGTGAGCAGGTGTGAATGGAAGGATAGGAATGGAGAGGGATGGAGAGGGATGGAGAGGGATGGAGAGGGATGGATAGGGAAGGAGAAGGATAGAGAGGGATGGAGTGTGATGGAGAGGGAAGGAGAAGGATAGATAGGGATGCAGAGGGATGGAGAGCGAAGGAGCGGGATGCAGAGGCATGGCGAGGGATTAGGAGGGATGGAGAGGGATGGAGAGGGATGGAGAGGGAAGGAGAGGGATGGAGAGGGAAGGAGAGGGATGGAGAGGGAATGATAGGCATGGAGAGTGATGGAGAGGGAAGGAGCGGGAAAGAGAGGGAAGGAGAGGGAAGGTGAGGGAAGGAGAGGGAATGACACGGAATGAGAGGGAAGGAGAGGGAAGGAGAGGGAAGGTGGAGAGCAGAGAAGAGGGGGAAGTTGAAATTCTAAAATACAAGATCAAAATGAATTGCCGAGGGGTTAGAGTTTTCTCCTTCCATGCGGTAGGTGATGGGATCAATCTCATACTGAGTTAAGCCAAACACTTAAGGTTATTGTCAGCAGGCGTGCTGCCTCGGCAGTACAGCATAGGGCAAGGAGTGATTGGGCAGTGTCAGAATAATGTGACTCACTAGGGATATTAGCGGTATGATGTCAGTGACACGGTATAGCATTGAGAAACACTATAAAATCATCACGCGTGCGCATCAGCAAAAGTCGGTCATCATCCCGGGGATGGCCAAATGAGTTGAGCGTCCGCCTCCAGTTTTGGTATTCGAACCCTTATCGAGTCAAACCAATGACTTAGACATTGATATGTGTAGCTCCCTAGCCTGGTGCTCGGCATTACTAGGATAGGTCAATGAGCAGTGGAATGAGGAAGATCAAGTAAGTCACTAATTGTCTGCGTTTGATATTCCCCCTGCTTAATCAACTAACGTACCAAAGAATAACAGTGAACTGTAACAAAAACAACTCCAACCGACATGGAAACACTCTTGAAGTTGTAAAGAACATCTAAGATATACGTTAAACCCACGCGACTAACTGACCACGTGACCACACCCTGAGGGAATCATCAGGAAAAAAGCCAGCATTGAGCATGGACAGCGCAGTCCACTCTGCACATCTCTATGGGGCGCAGTGTGTTTAACAAGAATATCAACACAGACACAAACAGCATTGAGCATCCGGTGCTACACATAGACAGATCAGTCCACTCTGCACATCACTATGGGGTGGTGTGTGTTTAATAAGAATATCAACACGGACAAAGCCAGCATTGAAAATCCAGTGCTAGACAGAGACAGCTCAGTCCACTCTGCACATCTCTATGGGGCACCATGTGTTTAATAAGAATATCAACACGGACACAAACAGCATTGAACATCTGATTATACACAGAGACAGCTCAGTCTCCTCTGCACATCACTATGGGGTGCAGTGTGGTTAATAAGAATATCAACACGGACAAAAACAGCATTGAACATCATGCGCTACACATAGACAGCTCAGTCCACTCTGCACATCACTATGGGGCGCAGTGAGTTTAGTAAGAATATAAACACGGACAAAACCAGCATTGAACATCCGGTGCTACACATAGACAGCTCAGTCCACTCTGCACATCTCTATGGGGCGATGTGTGTTTAATAAGAATATCAACATGGACAAAAACAGCATTGAACATCTGGTGCTGCACATAGACAGGTCAATCCACTCTGCACATCTCTGCGGGGCGCTGTGTGTTTAATAAGAATATCAACACGGACAAAACCAGCATTTGACATCAGGTACTACACACATACAGCTCAGTCCACTCTGCACATCTCTATGGGACGCCATGTGATTAATAAGAATATAAACATGGACACAAACAGCATTGAACATCCGGTGCTACACATAGACAGCTCAGTCCCCTCTGCACATCTCTATGGGACGCTATGTGTTTAATAAGAATATAAACACGGACCAAACCAGCATTGAACATCCGGTGCTACACATAGACAGCCCAGTCCACTCTGCATATCACTATGGGGTGATGCTTGTTTAATAAGAATATCAACACGGACAAAACGAGCATTGAACATCAGGTGCTACACACAGACAGCTCAGTCCACTCTGCACATCACTATGGGGCGCCGTGTGTTTAATAAGAATACCAACACGGACAAAACCAGCATTGAACAGTCAGTGCTGCACATAGATAGCTCAGTCCACTCTGTACATCTCTATGGGGCGCCATGTGTTTAATAAGAATATCAACATGGACAAAACCAGCATTGAACATCCGTTGCTACACATATACAGGTCAGTCCACTCTGCACATCACTATGGGGCGCCGTGTGTTTAATAAGAATGTCAACACGGACAAAACGAGCATTGAACATCCAGTGCTACACAGAGACAGCTCAGTCCACTCTGCACATCTCTATGGGCTGTTGTGTGTTTAATAAGAATATCATCAGGGACAAAACCTGCATTGAACATCCAGTGCTGCACATAGACAGCTCAGTCCACTCTGCACATCTCTATGGGGTGCCGTGTGTTTAATATGAATATCAACACGGACACAAACAGCATTGAGCATCCGGTGCTACACATAGACAGCTCAATCCACTCTGCACATATCTATGGGTGCCGTGTGTTTAAATAAATATATCAACACGGAAAACTCCCCCATTTTACACCAAAACCAAAACAGGGTTACAGAAATGATTGATAAAGGACATTGATCTGTGTGGATTATGACGACTAATGCACAGCGGTGAAAAAAGGTGCTGACACTTACCCACTCTGAGCAGAAGAAGCAAACAATTACGAAAGAAAAAGGAACCGGTCATTTCTCCCCAGTATAAAATCATCATGCTCCTAGTCACAAGTATTATCCATTTCGTTTGTACATGCGGATTTCGTATTTTCAATATTATTTCATCACCAATGCATCTGATGGAACAAATAATCAACAAAGGGGGTATGTTAGAAAGAATACATTTACTTAGAGGAAGAAGAGAATAATGAATAATAAAGTAAATACAGGAGATACATATTAAATGGAAGGACAGAAGCCTTTTTGTCGAGATAATGTGTGGGCGTTGTTTGGGTTATCAAAGCTTCCACATATATCCGGTGGATTTACAAATGAAAGGTGTGTTAGAAAGATGAAAATCATGTGAAGAAAGAAGAAAAAACAGAAATAAAGATGGAATACACACTAGATGGAAGGAAATATGCATATATAGTTTTGAAAGTGTGCAGAGTGACTGTTGGCTCATGGCGTATAGGAGGCGGGGAGGAGAGAATACCCGCTCCGCAGTGAATAACATGGAAGTTAAGATGGTTAGAGAGAAACATTAATAGCTGCCGTTATTTATATCTACATAATAAATGATATAGTACATATACATATGTTATTTCGAATAACATGAGATTTGATTGGGTTGTAAAGGAAGGTTCCCCCATACCCTTCACAGAGCAGATATATCAGAAAAAGAAATATCAATGAAAACAAAAGGCACAAAACAAACTCAAAACAAAAACAAGCCGAAATACATATTATTATTTACGCTAGCAAAATCGGGGGATTTGCATCAGGATATTTGGTTTGGTTACAAACGGCGCCCCATGCAATCTGGGCCCTTACACATTTCATGCGACACCAACAATATCGCCTGTGCAGTAACTTCCGGTCCCAGCCTCACTCCGGCGTAGCCTCACCATGGTTACCGCATCTATCAGTCGTGCACTCCTGTCTGCTGATAAAGAGTTGGCCGCCGTGACAAACCCTGGAGGACCGGGTACCAGGAGGGGAGCCGGCCGCTCTCCTGGTGCCCGACCTACTCTACACGCTGACAGCCGATCCATATTAGGTTGCCATGACAACCGGGCGGCGTCCCGCCTAACTGGAACTGAGGCCCTGAGAGCCCTCCCCCTAAAAGCCCGCCTCTCGTTCTGTGACACTTAAAACCAAGAAGAGTACAATGCAGCGAGTATGTTTAACAAGTAAGCCTTAAAGCCCACCTCATATGAGCAGATATCTAAAGCCATTAGCAATGTAGGAAGTAAGCCTAAAATAACCTCATTGGTCGCCTCACATTACTCGTTTAAAGCAAGCCTAAGACTTGTCTCACATTGCCCGATAGGCAAAGTCAACAGAAATGCTGGACCCGTCCCAATAAGATCTTAGATGTTGCCAGGACATAAAACAACAACAACCAACCAATCTGAATTAAGTCTTGCAAACCCATAAAGCCTGCCTCACATTATCTGATAATTAAATCCGATCCCAATGCAGTACAGGAAATAAGTTGTTTTTTCACCATAAAGACGGTCTCTCATTATCCGATATCTGATAATTAAAGCCAACAAACATGTCGCACAATCATTAAGCCTAGAGCACCCCTTACATTTCCCATTGTTTAAACTAACAGGAACGGAGAATTTAAGTTTTTTAAATAGGCCGCCTCAGAATATCCCATAATTTATGGCAACAGTGGAGGAAGTAAGTTTCAGAAAAATCCTCAAAGACTGTCCCATATTAACAGATGTTAAACGGCAAGAGGAACGCACGAAGCGGGCCTCTAAAAATCCCCAAAGCCTGCCTCACATCAGTCGACGATTAAATCCAACAGAAACGTAGCACAGGAAGAAAGAAAGAAAGTATGCGTCTTGCATTAGCCGATAAGTAGAGCGTGAAAAAGACAATAGTAACCTGGGAATACAAACAGTAAAACAAAGTATACAGGATCACATCGCTCATTTCAGTTGTCGAGAGGTGTGAGACAGCCTTAAGCACATGACCTGATACCCGGTGAACACGTGCCCTTTTCCTGTGCAAAGCTAGCCGTGCCGTTCCGCACGGAGTGGGGAATTCCGAGGTTCCTAAGGCCCGAGAGCACTTAGCCAATGAGATCACCGCTAACAAAAGAAGCTAGGCGATGAGGAGGTGGGCAGACGGGTTATTCGGCTACAGTGTTCAGAAAAAGGATTTTCTGGGTAGGGTGGCTGGTTGTGAATAGACCTGTTCCACAGACCCTTTTCCATTCCAACCAGTGATCCACAACTGGTTCATCCACAACTGGTTCATCAAAGGGTGTGTTGTGTGCTGTCCTGTCTGTAGGAAAGTGCAGTCAGTGGATATTTTTCAGATTTTTGGTAATTTGTCTGAGTTTTGGTCAGTTTTCTGAGATAAATATACTAAATTGATCGTTATAATTGACCTCATTTCAGATTGAAGTAACATTGATTGCAAATGGATAAGTTTTCAAATATTTTAAATTCAAACATGTGAAATTCATTTTGCCAAGCACGCCAAAACTCTAACACTATCGGCTTCTGCAGTAACATATTCTATTAAATTGTCTCAATGTTCTTTCTATGTAGCAACACATGCCTAATACGTGAAGTAATATCTAAGTTAGGAATGTGGAGTAAAATCTATATAATTACTTTAATTTTGAAATGTTGATACTTCATCTGACTCTGCAGCTTGAAGTGTATCAGTGAGTGACTATGCTAATGTGATTGTGGAAATGTGGGATTGGGGATATGCACACATGCAAATGTGATCGTATGTGAGTGTGAGAATGTGAGTGTGATTGTGGAAGTGTGGGATTGGGGATATGCAAACAGGCAAATGTGATCGTATGTGAGTGTGAGAATGTGGGTGTGATTGTGGAAGTATGTGATTGGGGATATGCACACATGCAAATGTGATCGTATGTGAGTGTGAGAATGTGAGTGTGATTGTGGAAGTGTGGGATTGGGGATATGCAAACAGGCAAATGTGATCGTATGTGAGTGTGAGAATGTGGGTGTGATTGTGGAAGTGTGGGATTAGGGATATGCACACAGGCAAATGTGATCGTATGTGAGTGTGAGAATGTGAGTGTGATTGTGGAAGTGTGGGATTGGGGATATGCACACAGGCAAATGTGATCGTATGTGAGTGTGAGAATGTGAGTGTGATTGTGGAAGTGTGTGATTGGGGATATGCACACAGGCAACTGTGATCGTATGTGAGTGTGAGAATGTGAGTGTGATTGTGGAAGTGTGGGATTGGGGATATGCACACAGGCAAATGTGATCATATGTGAGTGTCAGAATGTGGGTGTGATTGTGGAAGTGTGGGATTAGGGATATGCACACAGGCAAATGTGATCGTATGTGAGTGTGAGAATGTGAGTGTGATTGTGGAAGTGTGGGATTGGGGATATGCACACAGGCAAATGTGATCGTATGTGAGTGTGAGAATGTGAGTGTGATTGTGGAAGTGTGGGATTAGGGATATGCACACAGGCAAATGTGATCGTATGTGAGTGTGAGAATGTGAGTGTGATTGTGGAAGTATGGGATTGGGGATATGCACACAGGCAAATGTGATCATATGTCAGTGTGAGAATGTGAGTGTGATTGTGGAAATGTGTGATTGGGGATATGCACACAGGCAAATGTGATCACATGCGAGTGTGAGAATGTGAGTGTGATTGTGGAAGTGTGTGATTGGGGATATGCACACAGGCAAATGTGATCGTATGTGAGTGTGAGAATGTGAGTGTGATTGTGGAAGTGTGGGATTGGGGATATGCACACAGGCAACTGTGATCGTATGTGAGTGTGAGAATGTGATTGTGGAAGTGTGTGATTGGGGATATGCACACAGGCAAATGTGATCGTATGTGAGTGTGAGAATGTGAGTGTGATTGTGGAAGTGTGGGATTAGGGATATGCACACAGGCAAATGTGATGGCATATGAGTGTGAGAATGTGAGTGTGATTGTGGAAGTGTGGGATTGGGGATATGCACACAGGCAAATTTGATCGTATGTGAGTGTGAGAATGTGAGTGTGATTGTGGAAGTGTGTGATTAGGGATATGCACACAGGCAAATGTGATGGCATATGAGTGTGAGAATGTGAGTGTGATTGTGGAAGTGTGGGATTGGGGATATGCACACAGGCAAATGTGATGGCATATGAGTGTGAGAATGTAAGTGTGATTGTGGAAGTGTGTGATTGGGGATATGCACACAGGCAAATGTGATCATATGTGAGTGTGAGAATGTGAGTGTGATTGTGGAAGTGTGTGATTGGGGATATGCACACAGGCAAATGTGATCGTATGTGAGTGTGAGAATGTGAGTGTGATTGTGGAAGTGTGGGATTGGGGATATGCACACAGGCAACTGTGATCGTATGTGAGTGTGAGAATGTGAGTGTGATTGTGGAAGTGTGTGATTAGGGATATGCACACAGGCAACTGTGATCGTATGTGAGTGTGAGAATGTGAGTGTGATTGTGGAAGTGTGGGATTAGGGATATGCACACAGGCAAATGTGATCATATGTGAGTGTGAGAATGTGGGTGTGATTGTGGAAGTGTGGGATTAGGGATATGCACACAGGCAAATGTGATCGTATGTGAGTGTGAGAATGTGAGTGTGATTGTGGAAGTGTGGGATTAGGGATATGCACACAGGCAAATGTGATCGTATGTGAGTGTGAGAATGTGAGTGTGATTGTGGAAGTGTGTGATTAGGGATATGCACACAGGCAAATGTGATCGTATGTGAGTGTGAGAATGTGGGTGTGATTGTGGAAGTGTGGGATTAGGGATATGCACACAGGCAAATGTGATCGTATGTGAGTGTGAGAATGTGAGTGTGATTGTGGAAGTGTGGGATTAGGGATATGCACACAGGCAAATGTGATCGTATGTGAGTGTGAGAATGTGGGTGTGATTGTGGAAGTGTGTGATTGGGGATATGCACACATGCAAATGTGATCGTAAGTGAGTGTATCGTATGTGAGTGTGATTGTGATCGTGTGATTATATGAGTACGTAATTGGTTGACTGTGTACTTGTGTGAGTGTGTGATTGGTCATTATGTTCACTTGATTCAAAGGGAACAACTTACCCGCCACACGTGAACTGCTCGCGAACAGCCTCAGCACATTCACACCCTACAGTTTCTTCCACCCAAACACCCTTCTACTTGTACTTTACCTGTACAGTAGATATAGTTCCTTATGGAAACATCTCAGTGTGTGACTGCAGAAGTATGAGTATGTGTGAGTGTGTCGTGTATGAGTGTGAGTGTATGAGTGTATGCGAGTTTGTGAGAGTGTGATTGAGTGTGTACGAGTGCCAGCGTATAAGAGTGAGTGTACCAATGTGTGTGAGCAGGTGAGTGTGTGAGAGTGTGTATATGTGAGTGTGATTAGGGTGTGAGTGTGTGTGAGTGTGGGTAAGTGTGTATGAGTGTGTGTGAGTGTGTGTGTGAGAGTGTGTACCTGTGAGTGAGTGTGTGTATATGTGAGTGTGTGAGTGTGTGAGTATGTGAGTGTGTGAGCGTGTGTGAGTGAGTGTGTGACTGCGAGTGTGTGTTTATGAGTGTGTGAGTGTATGTGAGTCTGTATATGTGTCAGTCTGTGTATGTGTGAGTTTGATTGGTGTGTGAGTATGAGTGTATGTGAGTGTGTGAGAGTGGGTAACTGTGAGTCTGTGAGTGTGTTAGCATGTGTGAATGAGTGTGACTGTGCGAGTGTGTGTTTATGAGTGTGTGTGAGTGTATGTGAGAGTATGTGTATGTGTGAGTGTGGGTGAATGTGTGAGTGAGTGTATTTGAGAGTGTGTGAGTGTGTGTATGCATCAGTGTATGCGAGTATATGTGAGAGTGTGACTGTCTGACTGTGTGAGTGTATGTTTGAGTGTGCATGTGTCTCTGAGTAAGTGAGTTTCTGAGTGTGTGTAGGTGTATGCATGTGTGAGAATATGTGTGTGTGTGAGTGTGAGTGTGTGAATGTGTGAGGCTGCGCATATGTTTGAGGGTATGTATATGTATGTGTGAGTGAGGGTGTATGTGTGAGTGAGGGTGTATATGTGAGAGTGTGAGAGTTTGTAAGTGTGCTAAGGCGGGTGGTCACACGGCACGGTGACGTGGATTTACGTGGCGCCTCCTCACGGGGAAATATTTATGAACGAGGGCGCCAATTAAAGCACGACGGGGCTACGCAGGGACCGCGAGTAAAGGCCCTGTCACACTACGACGTAATGACATCAGTGTAGGGAGAACATGAAAAACGTCGAAGGTCTCGGTGTAGTATGCAAATTTGGGCACAAGTTGAACGTGGATGCAGCGTAGTTGATGAGAGCGTAACGTCGGTAAAGCGTAGTGATAGCATCATTCGACGAGAGAGGACAACGTAATGACGCTCACGGAACGTTATGAACAGTATTCCATCGCCAGAACTACGTTGCTTTATGTTACCTTATGTTACTTACGTCATTAAACGTTGGCGAAATGCTGGATGTACATTGGACGTACGTTCGGCATACGTTCTCCTGACATTCTCCTGATGTTCCCATTATGCCGCGTGGATGTTTCCACCGGCTTTGATCTGGGTCAACATAGTGGAACGTAGTGGAACGTAGTGGAACGTAGTGGAACGTAGTGGAACGTAGTGAGGAGCATTTGACTAACGTCCGTTTAACGTCATTGACGTTTGGCGAAAGTGTACAGAACGTACGGTGAACGTAAACCCTTACGTTCGAGTTACGTCGAGAGTTTTGAACAGGTTCAAAAGCTTGATGCACGCCGACGTAACACAATGTAACGTGACATAGCTCGATGTCAGTCTAACGTCATTCTGACGTCATCATAATGTAACCCAACATACGTCAACGTAATGACGAAAAGTGACCACGTCAGGCTTACGTTGGCTCATTATGTCGTAGTGTGACAGGGGTATAACCGGCCTGAAGGGGCAGGCAGCCCGGGGGAGGCGGGTGGGAGGCGGCGGGCGGGAGACGGGGAGACGGGGCAGGCAGCCCGGGGGAGGCGGGTGGGAGGCAGCGTGAGGAGGGGTGGCTGGGAGAGGGAGCAGGGAGGCGTGGCAGGAAGCAGTGTGAATGTGGAAGGCAGGGGAAGGAAGATGGAGTCGCCCGGCGTCAGGGGTCAAACGGGGGTCTACAGGCCTCGGAACAGCAGGCCGGCAACAAGCAGGGAGGCCAGCTTATTGGTGGCGTGTGGGGGGGGGGGGGGGGGTGAGGTGTGTGAGAGGGATTGGGGGTTGGAGAGCAAATACAGAAAGTCAGCAGCTGTGGGAGGGGAGGGAGGAGGGAGAAGGACGGACGAGTTGAAGTGGGAGAGGGAAGGGAAGGGAGAGAGAAGGGAAGGGAGAGGGAACGGGAGAGAGGGAAGAGGAGAGGGAAGGGGAGAGGGAGTGGGAGAGGGAAGGGGAGAGGGAAGGGGAGAGGGAAGGGGAGAGGGAGTGGGAGTGGGAAAGGGAAGGTGAGAGGGAAGGGGAGAGGGAGAGGGAGAGGGAGAGGGAAGGGGAGAGGGAGGGGGAGAGGGAGAGGGAGTGGGAGAGGGAAGGGGAGAGGGAAGGGGAGAGGGAAGGGGAGAGGGCAGGGGAGAGGGCAGGGGAGAGGGAGTGGGAGTGGGAGTGGGAGAGGGAAGGTGAGAGGGAAGGGGAGAGGGAAGGGGAGAGGGAAGGGGAGAGGGAGAGGGAAGGGGAGAGGGAAGGGGAGAGGGAGAGGGAAGGGGAGAGGGAAGGGGAGTGAGAAGGGAGAAGGGGAGTGGGACGGGGCGTGGGAGAAGGAATGGGGGTGGGAAGGGGGCGAGGAGAAGGAAGGCGCAAGAGGAGTGGGAGGCGGAGAGGAAAGCGAAGACAAAAGCAGAGGGGGAGAGGGATGAGGAAACAGGAGGGGAGGGAAGTGGGAGGGAATGGGAGAGAGAGAAGGGAAGGGGAGAGGAAGGTGGGGAGTGGGAGCTGGAGGAAGTTTGTTTGTTTGTTGTTGTTTTACGTCCTAGCAACATCTAAGGTCATATCAGGACGGGTACCCACTTGTGATAGTGCACACTCATGGTGACTTTATAGTGCTGTCCCACTGGGAAACCAGGCCACCGACACCATGACCTGGTATCCCACTCAGTCACATTATCCTGACACTGAGCCAACCAGTCCTTTCCCTGTCCTAATAATGCCAAGCGCCTGGCTAGGAAGCAACAAGTATCAATTTTTAAGTCATTGGTTTGACTCGACCGGGGTTCGAACCCACGACCCCACGATCTACCAGCACGGGAGATCGATGCTCTAACTCATTCGGCCATCCCGTCTGGTCTAGCTGGTGGAGGAGAGAGAAGGGGGATGGGGGAAGCATGTGGGCCGCATGCTTGAGGACGCGTTTAGAAAGCAAAGTGGGAAGATCAGCAGTTACCAGAGGTGGGTGGTTGGAGGATGGTTTGGGGGGGATGGATTAGCGAGCGAAGTCAAGAGATTGGGTGGGGGGGGGGGGGGGCGTGAGGAGGGAGGGCGGTTAATGAACAAGAGATCGCTAGGGTGTAGGTGGCAGTGTTAAAGCTAGGCATAACTACTCAGTTTACATTATTTATATGAACTGCACCACAATTTGGGATAGTCGAAGTAGAAAGATCAAACCCCTAATCGTGATTTGTTCCATATCATAAATTCTCCAGCTCTTATATCTTTTCCAATTCACTTGCTCTGAAGCTATATCCTTGAAACTTGCCTATGATTGATGAAACATAGATTGGCCAACCCAGACCTACCTCCATCGTGCAGATTGACACCTGAATGATTCCTTCCCACTCTCAGCAATGCCTACACTCTCCCCTGGGTTCTGTAACTCTCTCAACACTGACGAGTCCTGGTAGGTTCTACCTCTCCCTATTTAATACGGCTTTCCCTTATTAGTCAAGCCTGCCCCTCCGCACCTGCATGCGCAGTAACATTCATTCATGCAGGTGGCGCCCTCTATATATCATTAAGCGAACCCTTTCTTCACGCATCTATTTAATTACCATAACCTATTCTCATCATTATTCCCTAAATTAAAATGCACATTATTGCCTCATCCCTCTGCATCTATTAAATATCGGCAAATTTTACACATGTACTTGACGCCCCATACTAAGTACAATCGAGCACACCATTGTTGAGACCTATGGCCTCACAGTGACCAATGGAGAATTAGAGAGGCGGACCAGCATATACATACTAATATTATCTAAGTCACCTTTCAATTAGACCATCAACTGAAGACTCACGGTTATAGCATTGTAAAGGTCTATTCCGACGAGTACATCTCTGGTTACATAAGTCAGGATGTAAAGATAATATAAGATCAGGGATACGTTGGGCACACGAGACCTTGATTGATTGGTGGTTGCTTTACGCCGTGTCGGCAGCATAGGCCATATTCACAGCGAGAAATGTTTGTTTTTTGTTCAAACCATCGCTTTTACATGTATACCGAGCAAGAAGGTGTCGTAGGACGCAGAGGGGCCTAAGCTGGCCGATAACACGGCGAAGCTGGTAAGCACATTGTGGGAACTGCCCATGACCAGAACGGAAAGAGCAGACATCTATGTCATGGTACCACACCCTACAAATACGGATGCCTCACACAAAATGAGACACAACCCTGAAATCGGATCTACACTCCAACGAGAGTGAAAGACAACAATACAGCACTGGCATCGGCGCAATGGGGCATACAATTCGCGGCCTGGGCAGAGGACGCCATCAAGATGGATAAGCTGTTGGAAAAAAGGAACTGGTGGCGTCACTGGTGACGATGATGAAAATACTCGTGAGAACGAGTTACTCACTCCTGACAATGAGATGGGACAATGTAAGACTGACATTGCAGAACCAGCTGAAACCGCTTGCGAGGAAAGATGGAGGGCATGGCTTCAAGTACCTACTAGGTGAGGATTTGACAATCCAAGTCACAATGCTGGATGTGAGTAGAAAGATCGCTAACACGATCATGAAATCGCAAGTGGTCAGGACGAGAGGGCAGAGGGGCACACCTCACTCCTCTCTGCATGTGTGACAATCGGTGGCAAGCCGTTCGGGGAGCAGCCACTGGTGGGGAGGCTCCTGAAAGGCATAGGCAACCTCAAGCCGGGGATCCCAAGATACGAGGTGGTATGGGACCTGACACAGTTGTTGGCACACCTGAGGGGGTGGGGCCCCACCCAAAGCTTGGAGGTGGAGAGTCTGAACAATGCCTGTTCCTGCTGTCAACAGGCCAGAGGCTACAGGCACTGGGCCAAATGAAGCGCGGGGACATTCAGTGGGCAGAGAACAGTTGTACACTGCGAAACACCACAAAACTGAAATCAAATGACCTGGTAAAAAACCCACTAATACTAACTTTCCAAGAATACAAAGTGGGGGCGGTGTGTTTGTACGGACACTTGAAGACACTTGTAGACAGTATACGGACAGTTGAAGACAGTATATGGGCAGGGCGGAACTGATGGGGGCCGACCCCGCTGTGTTTGCAACTATGAGAAGTCCATATGCAGCAGCATCACAGGAGACCCTCTCCAGGTATGTACCCACAACAATGGCGGAGGCGGGCATAGACATGCAGCAATTCGCCCGGTACTCCTGCAGGCACGCCTCAACCAGTGCCGCATTGAGGAAACAGGTGCAGATCGCAATGATCCTCACTGCTGTGGGCTGGGCAAGTGAGGGAACGTTCAGAAGGTTCTACAATAGGCCGGTGCGAGCGATCAAAAACACGAACTTGATCCCGAACATTTGGGCCCAAGGCCAGAATGAGTAGAACCTGTATGAACATAACGCATAAAACATTGTATGTACTCCATGACCGTATTTATCCCAGAAATACACTGAAAGGGTGACAAGCATGCCTAGAGGCTAGAGAGCCACACATCGAAAAAATGAATAAAAGCCTTAAGTAACAAACAGATTTGTTTAGTTGGTGTGTAACAAGACACATTACAGGTATAAATATATACACATATGAGGGAAAATAAACGAGAACAAAACCAATAAGGGACCACAGTCGCAATACAAAGTAGTGGCTGGCCCTTGTGGCCTGATTACCATCATAATATCAAATTCTGCTATTAAAATGCACCAGAACATGGATTATTATGGTAAGAAAGAGGCCACAAGGGGAGAGCGGCCCACCCTAGCAGAAAATTACTCCACCCTAGAACGACAGTGCACCCCGATTGGAAGACAACAACAAATTACAAGAGCTCGACTGAAGTGACATCCTGTAGCCGCTGGCCCCTTGTGGCCTCTTTCTTACCATAATAATCCCTATTCTGCTGCATGTTAATAGCAGAATTGTATAGTCTGTGAGCATCTGTGCGCGTGTGTGAGTATACGTTAGTATGCATCAGTGTGTGTCAGTGTTTGTGAGTGGGCATGAGCATATCTGAGCATGTGTGAGTATGTGCCAGTGTGCGTGAGTTCGCGTGAGTGTGGGTCAGTATACGTCAGTATGCGTGAGTGGGTGTTACTGTTAGTGTTAGTGGGTGTGTATGAGCATACAAGAGCGTGTGTGAGGTTGCGCGAGTGTGCGTGAAGATGCATGAGTGTGGGTGAATATGTGTGAGTGTGCGTAAATTCGCGTCAGTGATGATGAGTATACATAAGTATGCGTGAGTGTGTGTCAGTGTGCATGAGTGTGCCTGAGCATACAGGAGCGGGTGTAAGTATGCATCAGTATGCCTTACTGTGCGTGATTGTGCTTGAGTGTGCATGGGTTTGTCTGAGTTTGTGTGAGTGTGTGAGCGTTTAGACGCATCAGTGTGCATGATTGTGCATGAGCCTACATAAGTATGTTTGAATGTGCATCAGTATTTGTGAGTGAGTGTGCCAGAGGTGTGCGTGTGGGTGCGGGTGATGCGCGCGCAGATAGCTCAGCGCATTGACAGCAGCGTCTGACAGACGGCCCTAGTCACGTGACCGGTGTCTGACGGAGGAATGCCGAGTCCCGGCTCTGGGGCCCGTCGTTCACGTCCTACACCGCGTTATTAAGCTGTCACGTCTCGACGTCACGTCGAGGCGAGTCACACTGACGTCACGGCGACGTCGACGGAAGGAAGTTGTCGTAACAGGTGCACGGGGACTGATACTTCCGATTGGTGAGCGCGTTGCACGCCGGGAGGGCCTGGCTGCTGGGGGATGGGTGACGGGCGTGCAAAGCGGACTGTGATTACGGAAGTGATGTGAAGCAGCGGCAATCACCTCACCCTGAACAGCATCATACAGCGTCATACAGCATCTCAAGCAGCTCCCTGAACAGCGCCATATAGCATCATATAGCGTCATATAGCGTCATATAGCGGCATATAGCGGCACATACGTCATATAGCATCATATAGCGCCATGTGCGTCATATAGCGGTATATAGCGTCATATAGCGTCATGTGCCGTCAAATAGTGCCATATAGCGGCATATAGTGTCATATAGCGTCATATAGCGTCATATAGCGGCATATAACAGCATATATCGGCATATAGCGGCACACTCGGCATATAAGGGCATGTATCGTCATATACGGTCATATAGCGTCATGTGGCGTCATATAGCGGTATATAGCGTCATGAGGCGTCATATGGCATCATATAGCGTCATATAGCGTCATATAGCGGCATATAGCATTCCACACAGTAGCCTGAACAGCATCAATCATTTCCATATTGTATCCGAACCAGCACCACAAATAGCACCAAACAGTGTTATATAGTATCCCGAAGAGCACCTAACAATTCTATATAGCATTCCAAACAGAACCTTGAATAACGCCAAACAGTGCAATATAGGATCCCAAATAACCTCATGAGTGCACACTGTCACAAGTCGATACCCGTTTTGATATGATCTTAGATGTTACCAGGATATAAAACTTCCAGCAAACAACCAATGATCACTTCACTAGATCATTTCGCTGAAGAGAGTGATTAATAATGTAATTGACTGTAATAGACACAGCATGGTCCGTCCTCATATGATCTTATGCGTTACTATGACGTAAAACCCCTGCTGTGTCTCGCACCCTTTAGTCCAGCAGAGTCCCGTACCTCTCCCCAACCCTCCGGCCTGCACTGCCTCACTTCCCAGAGAGCTGGTGGCCCAAATGAACTTTCCGCCCATTGTTAACTTTTTGCGCTTGCTTTTAACTGGTTTTCTTTTCTTTATTTATTTATGCATTTCTTTGATCCTCATGTATCGCCATTCACCTTGGTTCGGGCTGGTCTTGGCTTGTCTCGGCTTGTCTTGAATACCGCCCACGTTTGTCATTAATGTCGTCTGCCTGCACTACCACCTCCCCATTGGTTTTTCGCCAAAATCAAGCCACAAATAACTGTGCGAGCCACCTTCAGAGAACCACGACTATAAATAGTCATATTCGGTAATGGCACTCTTTGAATTGCAGAGTTTTCTTGGAGCTCTTCTTGGTCGACTTTTAAGTACAGTGAACGTGCAGTAAGCAACTAAAGGCCCGGTCACATGCATGTTAGTGGACATAGTTGAACGTAGCGGAGGCTAATGTAGTTGAACGTGGTGGAACGTGGTTGAACGTGGTTGAACGTGGTTGAACGTGGTTGAACATAGTTGAACATGGTTGGATGTGGTTGAACATGGTTTCAACGTAGTTGAACATACTAGCATCCACACTTCTCTGGTACATTCAACTACTTTCAACTATGTTCAATTACTTTCAACTACGTTAGCCTCCACTACGTTCAACTACGTCCACTAACATGTATGTGACTGGGCTTTCAATGTTGTTTAATAGTTGAATAATGTCTTTATGTCAGCACCAAAGCGCTGGTCTTCTAGCCGTACAGTCAAGTTGCTTGATACATAAATTAAACTATCAGTTGTAATAGTAACTGCATAGAATTCCAGTTTGATAACAGTATTGTCAATGTGGTGAATATGTGTTACCTCACATTGCATGGTTCCGGAATGTTCTTCTGAATAGTCCGTTGAAAACATATTGTTTGTTTGTTATTGTTTTACATCCTAGCAACATCTAAGTATAAAGTCCAATGCTCGAATCTGTGGTTGTGTAGGCAGGCTATGGTGAAATCAATACACACAAAGAGAAAGGAATAGTATAAAGTGTAAAGAAGAAGAGAGAGTCCAGCCCTCTGGTTTATTATTTATATGGTTACATGGGTTTATTGTAGAGTATCACCCCACCCCTTTCCCCCCATGGGAAACAAGCATTCTTGGCCCTACCAATAGGGATCCAGCATTCCTGGTCCCCATGGATACCAGTGATCTGGCCACCACCACAAGCTGTATGGCCCCATGGCCACCACCAACCTTGACCTTTGAGTGTGGTGATCCCTATCCCAGCAGAGGGATAGGGATCACCACACCCAGACATGCCAGCACCACTATGTCTATTTACATCCCACTCAGGCACCACCAACCCATACATATATATATATATATATATATATATATATATATACATGCGCCTGGTCACGTACACCGATCAGTAATAGAACATTTGCATTCCCTCTATGCCGAATATCAGAATATTTTACATAAGGTCATATCAGGATGGGTACTGACTTGTGACAGTGCGCACTCATGGCAACTTTTATAGTGCTGCCCCACTGGGAGACCAGGCCGTCAGCAGCATGACCTGATATCCCACTCAGTCATATTATCCTGACACTGAGCCAACCAGTCCTTGCCCTATCCTAATAATGCCGAGCACCTTGCTAGGAAGCGACAAGTATACATTTTTAAGTCATTGGTTTGACTCGACCAGGGTTCGAACCCCCGATCCCATGGTCTACCAACACAGGAGATGGACGCTCTAACTCATTCGGCCATCCCGTCTGGTTTTTGAAAACATAAAATTCTCAAAACCAAAAAAATATCTAAATTTGATCTTACATGTCTAATTTAGATACTGGTACACTTATTAAACATTTGTCGCCATACACTAGGGAATACTACAGTAAATTAACATAATGTGTTACTGCAGAAACTATGGGATCAGAGTTCTGGCATGCATGTAAAATTGCATTTTCCATGTTTGCACTTCAAATATATCGCAAGTTAGCAATTTCAAATAAAAGTTCTTTCAAACTAAAGTGAGGTAAAATATAATGATGAACATCTCAGAAAATGATAGAAACACAAAACCATTGGTTTTGCAATTTTAAGTTGTCCTCTGTGGTGGAGTGGCTAGAGTGTCTGACTTACATTTTCCATGTTTGCACTTCAAATATATCGCAAGTTAGCAATTTAAAATACAAGTTCTTTCAAACTAAAGTGAGGTAAAATATAATGATGAACATCTCAGAAAATGATAGGAACACTAAACCATTGGTTTTGCAATTTTAAGTTGTCCTCTGTGGTGGAGTGGTTAGAGTGTCTGACTTTCATCCAGGTGGGACTCCTAATCTGAAGGTCGGTGGTTCAATTCTCCATGCCAATACCTCTACCAACACTGTGTATAACTTACAGCATCATCAAAGGCCAGTTGCTCTCATACCATATCTACTTGATGTAGCAGGTTAAAAATCTCTTGGGTCGGTAACAGTATGAGCTCAGGCTTTCTATCGACCAAATGTCTGGTGGTGAAAACAAGACTTATCCATGATAGGCAGTACATATCTTCAAGAAAAAAAAGTTATCTTGGCGCTGTTGGGTGACCTTTAAGGCACAGTGAGCCTGCAGGAAGCGACTGTCACGCAGCTACACGAGAGCCACCGGTTGCCATTACAAGGCTGATCGATTGCCTAATTTGGGGTTCTATATCCTAGCAACACATGAGCTCAGACCAGGGTGGACACCATCAGGTGACCGTGGGCCCTTGCGTGTGGTTGCCATAATACCATGTTCATTGGCCCATTTATAGTGCTCACAAACTGAGATACCACAACACCAGTTATTACTGAGACAAAATTCAAAAGATTTGAATGAAATTGACAAGTGCTGCCCATCAGTTAAAACAAGAGTTAACACACTTATCTGTTATGAGTGGAGTAAATAAATATATCACAAATAAACAGAAACCGCACCCCCCCCATACAAAACATTTGACGATATCCTTACTGCTACCATGTACCGAATAATCCTTTTTATATATGCATATATATATATATATATATATATGTATATATGAGTATATATATATATGTACATATACTGGCAAATTGCTTCCGACCGAGTGTCGAGAGCAGCCCCCGAGAGGAGGGGTGGGCGAGGTACGATCTACCAAAACAGGAGATGGACGCTCAACTCATTCGGCCGTCCCGTCTGGTCTGTGAAGTCCCTGGATTGACTTTGCGAGTGGGGTGGGGTGGCGTGCGGCTGCTGGTTGGGATTGGTGGTGGTGGGTGGTGTGTGGGTAGGGGGAGGGAGACGGGGGGGGTAATTGACCTCTTGCAGTGAACAGGAAGTGGCGTTATCAAACCGGGGAAGCCCAGGATAAAGTACAAGTGGGGGATTGTGGGGCCCGAAGGCACTCTGAAACCAGTCGACAGCCACAGCCGGCCCCGGACGCGCCCTGCCCGGGTAGAACCGGGAAGACAGGGTCAAGGTCACATCCCATTACGGCTCCATCCGCTGAGAACCAGCCACGCTCCAGGGTGAGGAAATTAACTCCAGGTGATAGATGCTCTGCCGAGTGCGGCTGCGCCAGTGTTGGATAGGTGGGTGCGAGCATGGGTGGGAGGCAGGTGACAGTGGGGTGGGGTGGGAGGGTCGGGGGAGGTGGGAGGGTTGGGGGTGTAGGGAAGGTTGGGGGATGGAAGGGGTGGAGGGAGGGTAGGGATAGGTGGGAGGGTTGGGGGGTGAAGGGAGGTGGGTGGAGGGAGGGTGGGGGGAGGTGGGACGGTTGGGTGGTGAAGGGAGGGTTGGGGGAGGTGGGAGGGTTGGGGGAAGTGGGAGGGTTGGGGGGAAGTGGGAGAGTTGGGGGAAGTGGGAGGGTTGGGGGAAGGTGGGGAGGGGTTGGGGGAAGTGGGAGGGTTGGGGAGGTGGGAGGGTTTGGGGTGGAATGAGGGTTGGGGTGGAGGGAGAGTTGGGGTGGAGGGAGGGTTGGGGTGGAGGGAGGGTGGGGGGAGCAATAATAGATAGGATGTCATAGAGAGATGGGATTGAAGATGGTGCGCAATGGGACGGGCCAGGTGGGAGGGGGAGGGCGGAAGGGGGAGCCGGGAAGGGGGAGCCGTGAGAGGGGAGGGAGGGGGAGGGGAGAGGGGAGGGGGAGGGGGGGAGGGGGAGGGGGGGAATGGGAGGGGAACTGACGGGTGGGGGAGGAGGGGAGGGGAGCGGAAGGAAGGGGGATTTGGAGGGGGAAGGGGAGAGGGACATGCGCGTGGGGGAGAAGAGAGGAACGGAACTCGAATTATCAGGGATAGAGAATTGGGAAGGGGAAGGGGAAGGGAAAGAGGGAGGGGAGGTGGACGGGGAGGGGAAGGGGAGGGGGAGGGGATGGGGAGGGGAAGGGGAAGAGGAAGCCGAAGATTTAACGGCAGAGAACAGAGAAACATTGGCAGGGGGCTGAGAGGGGCGTGGCTGGGGAAGGGTGAACGGTCTAGAAAGGGGAGAAGAGGAATCGGTAGCCGGGAGGGCGGGACCATGGCCAACGGCGGGACAGGTGAAGGTGAGGGCCATAGGGATGGGGACGGGGATGAGGAGGGGGATGAGGCAGATGCAGGTGTTCCATTGGTGCCAGAACAATGATGGTGAGTGGGATATGGGATCACTGGAGCACGGTATCCCTATTGGATAGCACTATGAAGTTATTAGAAGTACGCATGTGGCTAGGGTGTAAAACCCTAAATAAACGAGCATCTACTACATGTATTTATACAGGGTTGGTTTAATAACCGAGGTGTTTGGCCTGTTAGATTGAGGTTCTATCTGTTGTGTGAAGAAACCTGGGGCAGAATTTGATGTTTTTATTGGACTATGGAGCCTTAAGTACCCAACTACAGGAAGACCAAACCGGCAGCACCACGATAAAATAAGATACCACATGCACGGCACCATTACACAATATTCCACTCAGTCACAGTATTCTACCAGTAAGCCAACGGTGCAGTCGGTTGTCCCATCCCAAACACTAGCCAAGATGGCATCAGGTTTCAGTTTCGCTTAGCTATCGGTTTTGGATTAACTCTGCTGCGGATCAATCCCAAGGAAGTGGGATGCCCTACCGACTAGTCCATCCGGTCCAGCTGGTTATTGTGAGACTCCTTAGTGGGTCATTACAGTTATTAGCAGACAAGACATGGAAGCAGGAGTGGAGGACATGGCTTTTATTCCGGGCAGCCCCCGGGGGCATTACATTTTTGTGGTCTGGCCATCCGAAAGCTGTAGGGAAGAAGGTCATGTGGTGATCGGAGTGGTGAGGGATGTTACTGAGGTGACAGGAGATGAGAGATATGAGCAATGCAGTCAAATTCAATCAATGACAGAGCAACTAGCGGTTGGCAAGAGTTCCTTAATTATGGCGAGCAATAATTATATGTATAGATTTAATGTTAAATGTTATAACAATTCATTAATACAATTGCATGAAATAGTGTTTTTAATATCGGCCAAGCCAATTAGTAGTTGTTTCGGTTTTAGTTCAGTTTTTTTATATGGCCTGCACGAGTGCCGAGTTGACATTGTGGGAGTCAGTGGTTGTAATATACTACTTGTGGGCATCCGATGCCCACCCGCCAAAGCGCTGGACCCCCAGGTCTGAGCTGCCTGAAACAAATGCCAACGTGGCAGCTGCTCCCCGTATGGCGTGGAGGGTGAATGGTGGTAGGGCCGGGTGTTGAGGCTGGGCCTACTTCCACATTGTTGCGATGTATGGGATGGTCATGGGGGGTCATGTCCTTGTATTCATGCACCGGGCAGAAGCACTTGTCTGGGGCCAGGACTAGGGTGATTACCCGAGATTGGTTGTTGGCCTGCATGTTTTCTTACCATTTCTGGTCAATGTGCAGGGAGCCCGTGTCTATCCAGACATCATCCCTGGTGGCATGTCTTGTGGGGTCAAATGTGGCCACCGACCTGGGCGCCACCTCGGACTGCCTGGGCCCATGCAAAGAACATGACCAGTATCGCAAAGCTGACTACTGTGCCCTGTGAGTATGCCCTGAGCTGTAGGACTGCCTGCCGTATGGTCTGCACTGGTGCGTGCCGGGGCTGCTTGGGCCTGTGCTGCTTCGATTGCCTGATCGCATCCATGGCAAGGCGCATCATAATGTGATCGATTGGTGCTGTGGGTGCATCCTGTATCCAAAGGAAGAGCTGGGGGTGGGACACCGAGTTGGCCACGGAAGATGGGCACACTTGGGCTCCCGCTCTTCCACCCAGCATCGCACCTGGAGTGTCGTCGGGTGTAGTGTCGATACTGCAAATCATTTGCAGTGTGCTGTCTAGTTGCAGATTGTGGTGTTCTAGTTGGCCCATGAGCTGGGGGCCCTAGCATCTACCTGTCATGCCTCGGCTGCCCTGATGAGGCCCTCATACTCCTTATCTGTCAAAATACAGAGGTTTGAGGGGCTAGTAATTGAGGAGGACAGGTTGGACAGCGGTTTATGGTGTGAATGTCTTCTGCTGCCTGGCGGTGTTGGGGGGGTCCTATGTGGGCGCGACTGAGAGCATCGGCTATCACATTAATTTTTCCTGGGATGTAATGCGGCCAGGGCTGTTTGATGGGGCGGAATGTGAGCGTCCGTTGTGGCGGGGTGGGTGGGCCAGTCCTGGGTGGGGGGGAGGGATGGGTCTGGTGTTTTGGCCGATGGTGTGAAGGGGGCTTTGTACCCATATGGCGGCATGTGTCCAATTAGTGTCACATGTGTTGGAACGCACTCCAGCGGCTCGTCGGTTACCCCCAAGCCAAGACTCCCATGTCCACCGGGCATGGGGGGACCTGGCGGGCGCGTGGCACCCCCTCTCCTAATATTTTGTGTTGTCATCCCGTGCCTTCCGTCGGCACTGGAGCTCCAAGTGATCGAAACATGTCTGCATCACCCGAAAGCAGTGGGCGCATGCATGCACAAAATCATCATCGCCGTCGTTGTGGTGCTGGGCGAGGTTGCAGCGGCGCGCCGAGTTGAATTCCGGGCAAGGGTGTTGGTGCGCCACAGGCTTGTTGTCACATACACTGCCATCCCCAGGTTTGTCGTCATTAGTGGGCAGGGTCGTGGCGGTGTAGTCAGTAAGTCTCTCGTGTTTAATATCTTGACTATCCGACCAATTGAGCTTATTTTTCTCGACTTGGTCAAAGATGCGCTGGGACCACTTCTTCCCATGACCCATGGCTTGGTCATGCATTCCTCCATGACACAACGATAGTGATTGAGCATGTTGCAGAAGTCATGAGGATTGTATAAGAGTTGATCATCCAGTAGAGCCATAAAGGCATTGAGGTATTCCCTCTCAGTAATTGTTGCGCGTGTAGCCAGTTTTTGCGTGGCAGACTGGCACTCATCACGGTCAAGATACATGTAAGGCTTGGAGATGGGGTTGACAATGAATATGTCATGCATAATGGTATGCCTACCTTCCAGCCTGTGGCATCTCGCACGACTCCTGTCCATTCTCGTTGTTGAGCACCTCCATGCATTGTAAGTGAACTCGCTGGTTGACATTGAAGTCCCACTAGGCAGGATCCGGGGCTGCTGTGGGAGCGTGGATGCCCCTCCCCCCCCAGCCACCTGCCTGTCATGGGGGTTGAGGGGATCGTATTGCAGAGATGCCGAGCAGAGCCAATGGTGGTGCCTCCGGCTAATGTCCTGGTCAGGGGCCTGGCACTGCAGGCGGGCGATGGCTGCCCCATTGGGTGCACAGCCCGAGGTGGGAGATGTGCATGTGGGGGGTGGGCAGCATCCCGTGCCCCCCCCCCCCCCTGTATGACGTGCAGCCATCCAAAAGTCCATGCACGCCTCCATGTCAGCGATCTTCCTGTCCACATCGACCACCAGGACCAGGGGGCCGCGCTCGGTGGCCGGCGCTGGGGGAGGCATGGCCTGTCCTGACTGGATGTAAGAGTCGTCACTATCAACAGGAGTGCCAGCTCTATCCTTGGGCATGCTGGTCTCCGTGACCATGCTCTTTCCCAGGGGTATCAGCAAGGCCATAGAACCCAGTGCATCAGTCCTGGCCTTGGCCGATCTCCTGGTTTTCCATTTGTTTCCTGATGATAGGTGTCTAGGCATAGCTGGTTTGTTGTGCTTGCCTAGGCGCCCAAAAAGGTGAGGTTAATGGTCAGTCCGATGTCAGAAGGCAGAGTGACCAGTCGGTGTGATGAGCTGGGGGATGCCAGCTTGAGTGGTGTGTGATTGGCTGTTGAGAGAGGGTGTGTGAGGGGTGATGACCAATGAGCGGCGTGGGAGTTGGAGGCATGGCCAGAGCGGCCTGGGTAAAGGTTGTTGGCCCCCACCGGCTTCGCTGCTTTGTGTGCACTGTAATGACCCCGATTGAGGACCCACTCATTCCAAACTATTGGGAGGCGTTTATAGGCTGGTCCCTGCACCTCACTGGCCATGCATGGGACACCCCGATGCCGGCGCATGATGCCCCCTGGCGCCCCATGCCGGCTCCTGCCAGCCCCTGGCGTCCCCTGGTGGCCCCTGATGCCTCATGGCGCCCACCCTGATGCCCTTTGGCGGCCCGTGACGGCCTCTGGTGCCCATTGCGCCTCCTGGCGGCTCATGCCGACTCGTGATGGCCCCCGCCAGCCCATGGCACACCCTGGCGGTCCCTGATGCCCCCTAGCGCCCCCTGATGCCCGGTGGCGCCCCCTGGCGGCGCTAAGTTATTCCACATGAACACCTTATCCCACCCTAAAACTGCCGCCATCCATCAGGCGTCGGCTTCATATTGTGGGCGCCACCTGGCGGACCGCGCGCCAACTAACCACCCCGGCCCGGCCGTCCTCCGCCACCAGGGGGTGACGTGGGGTGTGAGTGGGGTGGGCTAAGGTGGGGCGTGGGTGTGGGTGTGGGTGTGGGTGTGGGTGTGGGTGTGGGTGTGGGTGTGGGTGTGGGTGTGGGTGAGGGTGTGGGTGTTGCTGTGGGTGTGGATGTTGGTGTGGGTGTGGGTGTGGGTGTGGTTGTAGGTGTGGATGTGGGTGTGGTTGTAGGTGTGGGTGTGGGTGTGCTGTGTTATGATGTGGTTCGTGGTGAGGGTTGGACAGTGTTGCGGGGTGGGGTGTGTGACGGAGGGGTGGGGCCTGGGGTAATAGTGGTATTTGGCAGTGTTCGGGGGTGGGGGGGTCTGGGGGTGGAGGCGAGATTGGCGGGTGGTGGGTGGGGGTTTGTCAGGGTGAGTGAGGTGTATATGAGGCTAGGTGGTTTGGCTGGTAGTAGTGGGTGTCAGCTGGGATGAAAAAGATGGGCAAGTCTAGCAATTCTTAAGCGCATTGCAGAAAATAATAATAGAGAAATTGCCCATGAAACAAAACATAACTAGTTAAATGTATATATATATGCGTGTGTGTGTGTAAGCGCGTGGATATACCATTCATATAAAGCCATGTCTTCTCCCACATTCACTACTGAATAACCTCACATGTGATAAATATATATATACACACATACATATATATATATATATATATATATAGATATAAGTGCCTGGATATAAGATGCATATACAGGCAGGTCCTCTCCCGCTTTCACTACTGACTATGCTGACTATCTACACCACTATTTACATCCTATTGATGGCGAAATCTGCCTCTGTCACCTGACGCTGGTGGCGCCACCTACACTCAGACATCTGGGGGCACCACCACCACTCAGACATGGGGCGCCACCACCACTCAGACATGTGGTGGCCGACCTGCTCACGAGACAGTGATGACAGATTTTTGAGGCACGCATATTTCCCCAATTTCCCGCCTTAATGAGCTAACCGGAAGTGCCACTGTAGTCGTCCTCTGACGTCACGCGGAAGGTTCGCGGCCGGCTTGCAGCTTGGTGACAACCACGCCGGTGTGCTTGTGAGGGTTGATGTCACTCTCACAATCTCAGTGCTGGTGCCTGTAGGTGTGTGCGTCTGCGTATGCATTTATGTGTATATGCATCTATCTACAGATGTATCATACATGAATGTTTGTATCTACATATGTATTTATGGATGTATGTATACATATGTGTATTTATGTGCATCCGGCTGTGAGGATGTATTAATGCAGGTGTCATCGTGCTTTGAGGATGTATCAATGCAGGTTTGTTTGTTGTTGTCCTAGCAACATCTAAGGTCATATCAGGACGGTGTATCAATGCAGGTGGCATCGTGCTGTGAGGATTTATCAATGCAGGTGTCATCCTGCAGTGAGGATGTATCAATGCAGGTGTCATCCTGCTGTGAGGATTTATCAATGCAGGTGTCATCCTGCAGTGAGGATGTATCAATGCAGGTGTCATCCTGCTGTGAGGATGTATAAATGCAGGGGTCATCCTGCTGCGAGGATGTATCAATGCAGGTGTCATCCTGCAGTGAGGATGTATCAATGCAGGTGTCATCCTGCTGTGAGGATGTATCAATGCAGGTGTCATCCTGCTGTGAGGATGTATCAATGCAGGTGTCATCCTGCTGTGAGGATGTATCAATGCATATGTCATCCTGCTGTGAGGATGTACTAATGCAGGTGTCATCCTGCTGTGAGGAGGTATCAATGCAGGTGTCATCCTGCTGCGAGGATGTATCAATGCAGGTGTCATCCTGCTGTGAGGATGTACTAATGCAGGTGTCATCCTGCTGTGAGGATGTATATAGGTGGTGTCGTGCTGTGGACATGCATTACTTCACGTGGCCTCCTCAAAAGGTCCACTATATATTATTAACTTACCGAGAGCAGGTAGAAGATGCACATTTCAGACATACCTGCAAAACAGGAAAATAAACACCATTAGCAACATTCCAATGTAACGATCGGCCAAACTATAATCATATTACTTCTTCATTCTTATGTTCATCATAAATATATCAGAAACTTCTGTCTTTAAACATAATCTACTAATAGTACTATACATCCTACCGTACCTGCATCAGTTACCCCCAGGCCAAGACTTTCAGTGTCTCAGTAGTCCTATCATTGCCAATGTCTTCCGTAATACCACACAACCTCATTTGAATTCCTGCTAACGCTATATTCGTCCCAATGATATACACATTTTGCAATAACATATTTGTCTGCAAATATCCCCATTTGTCAGGTGGGTAGCCTACGGTTAAGATTGTCACTAGCGATGCGAAACGGGGGCGGGTAAGGGACTACTTTTCAAAATGGATTTTTCCATTGATTATTATACCTTGGGATTAAACTTTTAGCCATTCTCAAACCTTTAAAAAAGATCAGCACCGGTTTCTTTTGTGTTAACCACATTAAAGAGTTGGTTTCCTAGAGTGGTGAGTGGCCTGAGGAACATTCATCCCGTGGTTTTCTTGATTGAGTTTGTTGGGGTTTGATATACTGGTAACGTCTAAGGTCATACCAGGATGGGTACCAACTTGTGATAGCGCGCACTTTTGGCAACTTTACAGAACTGTCCCATTGAAAGACCCATAACACATGCCCATATAAGGAACCTGCTTCAGAAGTCACACTCAGAAAGTAAATAATTATCTGCATCGACAACCCATCTGAGAGAACCTCCACACCACCAGTGCACCAACCTCTACCAACCCCTATAACCCCCACACAACCCCCACCCCCCTCCCCCACCAACCCCCCAACCCCACCACGTGACAAGCCTTCTCCCCGCCATTGGTGACGTGGACGCAGCATGTGTGTGACGTCACGAGAGGCGCTGCGCAATAAGCCTTACTTCGTCCTCAGCAGCGATGGCCCGCCCCCCCCCCCGTCAGGCAGCCAATCGGCATGCTCCGCTGCGGTCACGTGACTCCGGCAGGACGGCGGGGAGACGGGAAGTGGGTGGGCGGGGAGGCGGGGAGGCGGGGAGGCGGGGGGCAGGCGGGAGGCAGACGCCGCACGCCGGGAGACGGCATCCGGGCAATCAGGGTCGGCTGCCCCGAACCCATCCCCCACCAGGTGGCGCTTCTCCACGGCCCACACGAGGCGCCCCCAGACGGCGGAATCCCGCTCAGAACCGAGTAGCAGTTTTCTGGCTTCTTTTAGTTTGCTTTTTGTGTTTTTTTGTGCGGTTTTCTTTTTGGGGTGGGGGGGGGGAGAGGTTTCTGGAAGGAGGGATATATATATATATATATAATGCTATTTCGAGTCAGAGCAAAGACTGGTTGGAGTCAAACAAAAGTCAAAGCAAAGACTGACAACATTGATGATTGTCACTCCCTTGCCTGTATTCTGAGATACCGACGCTGGTATCCAGCGAGTTATTTATGAGACTGGCTGGCCCTGCTAGGGAGGAGCGTCAACACAATGCATTAAACCAGAAACCAGGTATGTGGCGCTCGTCATATCCCGGGAGGCATACACCGTGGTGGCACACACAGAGTGGACACTCTACCTGCCACCCACACACAAGTGTCGGTGGGCGCGTTACTTTGGTTACTAATTAGGTTAAGGTCATCGCCCTGTAGCCTGGGTGTCAGCGACTGTGAGAGGGGGGGGGGGGGGAGCTGCTAAACGCCTATGCAATAAGTGGTGGTTTCTGATGTAAAATATTTGTTCCGACAATTTCACTGCAATCTACCTTTTAAAAGAAATGTAGGGCACAGACCATACCAAGTTTGGTCATTAGGAGTTATGTGGTTATGGTTTCAAATTGAGTTCAAATAATAGGGGTTATAGTGAAAGATCGCGCTGCATGGTAAAGCTATCCACCTTCAGGCTGTGTAGAGAACAGTGTATGTAGCTTTGAGGCCCGATCACATAGCCGTCAGCGGACGTAGTGATCTGTAGGATATATTATCCTGGGTCAAACATGGTGTAAGTATGCTAAACTACGTTGAAATATCTTAAGGTACAACAGGTTTTGGTATGGATAAATAGGTTATGATACAGATAAATATGTTATGGTACGGATGCCAGTACGTTCAACTACGTTCTACTACGTTCAACCACGTTCAACCACGTTCAACCACGTTCAACTACTTCAACTACGTTCAACTACGTTCAACCACATTCAACCACGTTCAACCACATTCAACCACGTTCAACCACATTCAACTATGTTAGCCTCCACTATGTTCACTCAAATCCACTAATGGCTATGTGACCCGGGCTTCGTCCATGTACACTAGAGTATGCTAGAGCATGCTAGAGCATGCTAGAGCATGCTAGAGTATGCTGGTGTAAACTAGAGTATGCTACAGTACATTAGTGTCAGAGATCCAAATTCAGCCTCTAATGTACTGCACTTCTGAACATGTCCAACAATTAAATCAGAGATCACAGCTCACCCACCTTATTACCAAGTTTACATCACGGACAAGTATGGATGCTGGTACCTTCAACTACGTTCAACTATGTTCAACTACTTTCAACAATGTTAGCCTCCACCACGTTCAACTACATCTACTAACGACTATGTGACCAGTGCCTTAGTCTGTTCTAAAGAATTAGCGGATAGGAAAATCAGAAGTCCATTACTAGGATAGATGAATGTCTGATTTGCACAGTGTCAGGATAATGTGACTGAAGTGGCAGCGGGGGGTCTTGGCATTGCTATATATATTATAGACACGCATATAGGTTATTTATTAATTAAGTCATTACATGATTTCACACTCTGTCACAACCTGTTACAACTGGTACTATTCTTTCCAGGATAGCACAGAAGCATTGATAACACTGAAGCCAGTTTGGATTGACAAGAGTATCTCCCAGCTCCAAGAGATGACTGATGGGCTCCCTTTTCACATCCATCTTCGCATATGTTTGTGAATCATGGACCCTCACAGCAGAGCTCCAAAGAAGAATAGAGACCATGGAAATGAGGTGCTACCACAATATACAATACATGTCATACAAAGACCATGTTACCAAAGAGGAAGTCCAATATCCAGAAGGCAATTGGACCACACAACGATCTGACAATCATAAAGAGGCGTAAACTGCAGTTGTATTGTGATAATTCTCATACATCAGGTCTGGCCCAAACCGTCTTGCAACGCACAGCAACACGGGAAGAAGAGAAGGTGAACAAAGGAAGGGGTGGGAAGAGAACATGAGGGAATGGAACGGCAGGGAAATGCTAGCCATCATAGAATTCAGCAGTTCTGGGTTCATTTGAAATTGAGGTTCTATTATAAATGAATTTTGCTGTGAAAAGACGTTAAATTAATTGTGTACAATATATCTTTCATATAGATGGAATATTATTAGATATGATATATCTTCCAGCTATCTATTTATATCCCAGCTATATATATATATATGTATCTTCCATATATATATTTTATTTAATTTCTTTATTTTTGTGATGAATGTATTTACCCTGCTCATAACGGATAAATATCTATATATATATATATATATATATCTTGTATATATCCTATATCTCCCAGCTATATATATATATATCTTATGTATATAAAATATATCTTCCAGCTAAGTCTATCGGCTCGTTATACAGAGCCGGGCTCACCCCGTCCCTAACCCCGACTACATTTCTGGTACATTTCTAATCCGCTAATCCAAAATAGACTAACCCCGGCAATCGAAAGACCAGCGAGAAGCATCGATGGCAGTTCCAACCACACAAAGCCCCCCGGGCCCGGTCGCCGGGGCTTAGTACAATGAATGCGGGGGCTATGCCCGGGGCCATGCCCGGGGCCGGGCTCCTGGGCCCGGAGGATTGGGGTGGGGCACGGGGAAGCCATCCCTTATCTATCCCCACCACCCACCAGGAGAGATAGGACCGGCGCCAGAGGGCGGTCGGTGTGTAGTGACGCCCTTGGCCACAGGTGGCGCTAGGGGTCAGATGACGCCATGGAGGTGGAGTGAGGTGACGGTGTAGGTTCATATGCGATATTTATATTGACATAATTGGTTATGGAAGATATATATATATACATATATAGGAGGTGGAGTGAGGTGACGGTGTAGGTTCATATGCGATATTTATATTGACATAATTGGTTATGGAAGATATATATATATATATATATACATATATATATATATGACATAAACATGTACAGATATTTATAAATAACGTGAACATGTTATATATCTATATATATATAAATGAACACATGCATTTCCTATTTACATTCTCATAATGCATGGATGATATATCGTATAGATCAGGATCTATCATCACATATTCACTCGTCATGCACATCGATGCTAGTCTGACATTACAGCGAAATATCAAACGGGATAAATAGATGGTTTCCACCACCGATACCTCTTCTGATGTCAGGGGAAATATTACAATTGTGGGCAACTATTTCGGGTGCAACATACTCTGTGGAAACGGTCTTAATCTCCCACCCTCCCCACCTCCCAAACTCCATACCACCCACCTTTCCACCACACAACCACCCCATCACCCCACTTCCCAATCTCTGTATAAGCCAACCACTTCACGACCCCACTTCCAAATCACTCTGCTTCCGAACCTCCCAAGCTGCCCTCCTCCTTACTTTCCTACAATCCTATCACCTACCATCCTATCAACCAACCCTTCCCACCTCCCTCCCACCATACAACAATAACCCCACCTTCACCTCCCAACCAATCCTGCCCACCTCGCTCCCACCGTACAACAATAGCCCCACCTTCACCTCCCAACCACCCCTTCCCACCTCCCTACCACCGTACAACAATAACCCCGCCTTCACCTCCCAACCACCCCTTCCCACCTCCCTACCACCGTACAACAATAACCCCGCCTTCACCTCCCAACCGCCCCTTCCCACCTCCCTACCGCCCTACAACAATAGCCCCACCTTCACCTCCCAACCACCCCTTCCCACCTCCCTACCACCGTACAACAATAACCCAGCCTTCACCTCCCAACCACCCCTTCCCACCTCCCTACCACCGTACAACAATAACCCCGCCTTCACCTCCCAACCACCCCTTCCCACCTCCCTACCGCCCTACAACAATAGCCCCACCTTCACCTCCCAACCACCCCTTCCCACCTCCCTACCACCGTACAACAATAGCCCCACCTTCACCTCCCAACCACCCCTTCCCACCTCCCTACCACCATACAACAATAACCCCACCTTCACCTCCCAACCACCCTTTCCCACCTCCCTACCACTGTACAAAAATAGCCCCTCCTTCACCTCCTAACCACCCCTTCCCACCTCCCTACCACCCTACAACAATAACCCCACCTTCACCTCCCAACCACCCCTTGCCACCTCCCTACCACCGTACAACAATAGCCCCACCTTCACCTCCCAACCACACCTTCCCACCTCCCTACCACCGTACAACAATAGCCCACCTTCACCTCCCAACCACCCCCCACCTCCCTGCCGCCCTACAACAATAACCCCCACCTTCACCTCCCAACCACCCCTTCCCACCTCCGTACCACCGTAGAACAATAGCCCCACCTTCACCTCCCAACCACCCCTTCCCACCTCCCTACCACCGCACAACAATAGCCCACCATCACCTCCCAACCACCCCTTCCCACCTCCCTGCCGCCCTACAACAATAACCTCCACCTTCACCTCCCTACCACCCCTCCCCACCTCCCTCCCTCCCAATCCCCACATCCCGAGCCATCTTCTCCTTTCCACGTCTATACCCTACCCTTCTCACCAACCATCCAATCCCAGCTCCCCATCCCACATTCCCCGTCCTCACCACCCCTACCTCCCCTTCCACCAGCCCGACCCCCAAATCATCACCACCTCATCCGCCCCCCCCCCCCTTCCACACGTCCCCCTCTGCCCTTCCCACCACCCTACTTGTCCACCGCCCCACCTGCCCGCCCTCGCACCCCCCACCCAACCCCCACCTCTCCACCCTTACACCCCACCCGAATCCCACCTCCCCACCCCTAGACCCCACTCCCCGCTCCCTGTCCCCCACCCCACACGCCCCACATCCCACCATTCCCGTCTCCCACCTCCCAGCCCCACCCACCTCCCACCCACCTCCCACCCCCACACTCCATCTAACCACCTTCCCGCCGCACATACCTTCGCACCCCGCTCCCCGTCCCCCACCTCACCCGCCCCACACCCCACCACACCCGTCTCCCACCTCCCCGCCCCACCAAGCTGGGGATGTGGAGCAGGGTAGCCCGTAAAGCACAGGCCAGGCCGCGCCTCCTCCCGGGATTAGGCGTTATCTGCTCCCCGCCCGGGCCGCCATTTACCGCCCGGCAGGACCCCGGCCCATATTCACGATGCGGTGTTAGCTTACACTCGGTGTGTTTGCACTCCTTGCGTACTGAGTTTTCGCCGCTAACCCAGAAATCCCGGCCAAAACCAGTTTTGGCTCGCTAACACCGCATCATGAATACGGCCCTAGGGCGGAGGAACTAGGCAGGTGGCCTCGCCACGGGCCGGGGGACGGGCCCGGTGAAGGGCGGGGTGCAGGCCGAGGTGCAGGCCGGGGTGAGGGAGTGGGTGCAAGCCGGGGTGCAAGCCGGGGTGCAGGCCGGGGTGCAGGCCGGGGTGCAGGCCGGGGTGCAGGCCGAGGTGCAGGCCGGGGTGAGAGAGGGGGTGCAAGCTGGGGTGCAGGCCAGGGTGCAGGCCGGGGTGGGGGTGAAGGGGGGGGTGCAGGCCGGGGTGTAGGCCGGGATGCAGGCAGGGGCGCAGGCCGGGGTGTAGGCTGGGGTGCGCGTGGGGGTAGACGGGGTGCAGGTGGAGGTGGGGGAGGGGGTGTAGGCCGGGATGCAGGCCGGGGTGAGGGCCGGGGTGCAGGCCGGGGTGCAGGCCGGGGTGCAGGCCGGGGTCTAGGCCGGGGTGTAGGGTGGGGTGCAGGCCAGGGTGCAGACCGGGGTGTAGGCCGGGGTGTAGGCCGGGGTGCGCGTGGGGGTAGACGGGGTGCAGGTGGAGGTGGGGGAGGGGGTGTAGGCCGGGATGCAGGCCGGGGTGCAGGCCGGGGTGCAGGCCGGGGTGCAGGCCGGGGTGCAGGCCGGGGTGCAGGCCGGGGTCTAGGCTGGGGTGTAGGGCGGGGTGCAGGCCGGGGTGCAGGCCGGGGTGCAGGCCGGTGTGTAGGCCGGGGTGCAGGCCAGGGTGCAGGCCGGGGTGCAGGCCGGGGTGTAGGATGGGGTGCAGGTGGGGGTGGAGGTAGGGGTTCAGGGAGGGAGCGCTACAACCGGTGCACGCGCCCGCTTAGCGGGGGCGGGGGGGAGCGGGGGCGGCGGGAGCAGGGCGGGGGGAGCGGGGCGGGGGGAGAGGGGCGGGGTGAGGGGGCGGGGATCTAGGAGCCGTGTGCGGCAGGGCAGATGGGGGTGGGATGTGGTTTGTGTGGGAGACATGGACAGATAATTCCCCAGTATACCCTGAAAGCTGGCCGCACTGCTTAAAGACTACTAGTGAATGGCGTGGAGAAGCATATGGTTGTGTGGGTGTGTGGAAGGGTGACGGGGGAGGGGGGGGGGGTGGGGGGCAAGGAGGGGAACCTTGACAACGTAGATGTTGTTGGTTGGGGTGGGGGGGGGGTGACAGGGGGGGGGACACTCTGGCCCACCGAGGCCTGCCTTCTAGGTAGAAGAAACGTTGGATGAAATAATCGGAAGGATTTCCAAGGAGGGATGTGATTTGAAATCAGCAATCATCTGATCATTTCCCGCCGAGTAGCGCTAAAAATGGTGTACACGGATCACAGAAGTAAAACGGGTTTTATTTAATGACACCTCTAGAGCACATTCATTTTTATCATCGGTTATTGGAGGTCAAACATATGGTTGTTCTGACATTTCTTTGCAGGAAACTCCCTGCCACCATGTAGGCTACTCTTTCCAATAAGCAACAAGGGGTCTTTTATATGCACTTTCCCACTGACAGGACATCACATACCGCAACATTTGATGAACCAGTTGTGGACCACTGGTTTACATTGATCACTTACCACTTTGAGTTCGCTTGTTTGTTGGGGTTTTACATCCTAACAATAGCTAAGGTCCTATCCGGTAGCGACTTGTGACAGTGCACATTCGTGGCAATTTAATAGTGCTGTCCCACTAGGAGACCAGACCGCTGGCACCATGATCTGATGTCCCACACAATCACATTATCCTGATATTCTGCTAACCAGTCCTTGTCATATCCTATTAATGATGAGCACGAAGATAGGTGGTGACACGTATCAATTTTATAAGTCATCGGGTTGACTCGGCCGACCTCTGACCTTCCGCACGGGAAGTGTGCACTCTACCAATTCGGCGTAGTCACGTCCGGTCTACCAATTTGAGAGTGGAGTGTTTCGTGCGCGTGTACTAAGTGTGAGACATGCAAGAATGTGGGGTTTTCCTTCCTCATATCAACTCATTTGAACTCCTATTAGGACGCCGACCTACTTCCCTATGAGAGGGCGCACTCACAGTGGCTTAATCAGTTGATAGTGCTTCTCCGCGAGGCACCGTGCCGCGACCACTACGTTGTTACATGTGTCGTTGTCTTTGTAAGTGCACGTGTGTGTGTGTGTGCACGTGTGTGTGCACGTGTGTGTGTGGGTGTGCACATGTGTGTACGTGTGTGGGTGTGTGCACGTGCGTGGGTGTGTGTGCACGTGTGTGCACGTGTGTATACGTGTGTGCGTGTGTGCACGTGTGTGGGTATGTGTGCACGTGTGTGGGTGTGTGCACGTGTGTGCACCTGTGTGGGTGTGTGTGCACGTGTGTGGGTATGTGTGAACGTGTGTGGGTGTGTGTGCAAATGTGTGGGGTGAGTGCAAGCGTGTGGGTGTGTGCGCGCGTGTGTGAGTGTGTGTGCACCTGCGTGTGTGTGCACGTGTGTGGGTGTGTGCACGTGTGTGGATGTGTGTACGTATGGGTGTGTGTACGTGTGTTGGTGTGTGCACGTGTGCGGGTATGTTTGCCCGTGTGTGTACACGTGTGTGGGTGTGTGCACGTGTGTGGGTATGTGTTCACGTGTGTGGGTGTGTGCACGTGTGTCGGTGTGTGTACGTGTGTGGGGGTGAGTGCACGCGTGTGGGTGTGTGCACGTGTGTCGGTGTGTCTGCACATGTGTGCGGGTGAATGCACGTGTGCGGGTGTGTGCACGTGTGTGGGTGTGTGCACGTGTGTGTGCACGTGTGTGGGTGTGTGTGCACATGTGTGGGGGTGAGTGCACGCGTGTGGGTGTGTGCACGTGTGTGGGGTGTGTGCACGTGTGTGGGGGTGAGTGCACGTGTGTGGGGGTGTGTGCACGCGTGTGTGCACGTGTGTGGGTGTGTGTGCACGTGTGTGGTTGTGTGTGCACGTGTGTGGGTGTGTGTGCACGTGTGTGGGTGTGTGTGCACGTGTGTGGGTGTGTGTGTACGTGTGTGGGTGTGTGTTCACGTTTGCACGTGTGTGTGCACGTGTGTGGGAGTGAGTGCATGCGTGTGGGTGTGTGTACGTGTGTGGGCGTGTGTGCACTTGTGTGGGTGTGTGCACGTGTGTGGGGGTGAGTGCACGTGTGTGGGGGTGTGCACGTGTGTGGGGGTGTGTGCACGTGTGTGTGGGTGTGTGCCCATGTGTGTGGGTGTGTGTGGGTGTGTGCACGTGTGGGGGTTGTTGGTTGTTTGGGTTTTGCATCCTGGCAACATCTAAGTGTAATATGTTGAGACTCGGCCGTCAGAGCCCCAATATACCACTTACTCTCCCCAGGTGCGTTCTGACAACTGTCTGTCAGTTCACACCTGATGCCCCTCTCCAACAAACTCATAAGAAAGAAAGGGAAGACAAATCACACAAGATTGATAGTGAAGAAGTTGTGCTTTATTGGCATCAGCTCCTGTTCACCTACTAGCGACCTATCACCCTCACTCCTTACCTACTGTCCACACAGATCCTCATTACTCTCATTAGTATGTATAGGAATCAGTGCCTACAACCCATTGAACCGGAGTCCCATGGTTCTTGCACACAGCTCAGTGCCTTTTGACTAGCTGCTGCTAGTTTGTATATAGAAAGTGGAGCCTCAGACAGAGTGTCTGGGTCCCTGGACAAGAAAAGAGTGTGTTCCCATCAAGAGTGCCTGTAGCATCATATATATCAGAGTGAGGTCTGTATGTCAGGTGGTGCAAGGGGTGCAGGTGACTGGGACTCCCACAACCAGCCAATCAGACACCCTCTACAGCCTGGGGGGTGACTGTCACTCAACCCCAGCTGCAGGTGGTGTCCATAATGTATGCAGGAGGGCTGGGTGTGCTTGCCCATCGGCCCTGTGGTAACAGGTAGTTGCAGACTGTTACAATAAATATATATTAAAAATGTCCTTCCCCTCCACTTGCACTCTTACTGGTGCCTAGACAGAACATTTCACTAAAATTAACCGTCTCTTACATAGGAACATCTCGGCATAACCTCGGGCACAATGTGTTATCATATTCTCATATGTCACATAGTGAGTGGGGCACCCATTGCTTCTCTGTTACATAACCTTGGTCCCCATTCCGTCGCCTGAAAATAGTAATGCTCTCTGCCAATATATCATTCCGAACCGAAAATACGTATATTTTTACATAGGGTCATATCAGGATGGGTACATACTTGTGACAGTGTGCACTCATGGCGACTTTATAGTGCTGTCCCACTGGGAAATCAGACCCAATATCCCACATTATCCTAACATTGAGCGAACCAGTCCCTGCCCTATCCTAGTAATGCCGAGCACCAGGCTAGGAAGCGACAAGTATCAATTGTATAACTCATTGATTTCATTGGACCGGCAACGAACTCCCGATCTCCCGCACGCGAGGCCCGCGCTCTACCGATTTGGCCACCGTTCCAGGTGCACGTGTGTGGGTGTGTGCATGTGGGTGTGGGTGTGGGTGAGTCCAGGTGTGTGTGGGTGTGTCTGCGTGCGTGCATGTGTATGTGGATGGGTGTTTGGATGAGAACGTGCGCGTGTGTCTATATGAGTGAGCCCGTATGTGTGTTTGTGTGTCTGTGTATCTGTATGTATGTATGTCTGTGTGTCTGTGTGTATGTGTGTATGTGTGTATGTATGTCTGTGTGTCTGTATGTCTGTGTGGCTGTGTGTCTGTGTGTCTGTGTGTCTGTGTGTATGTGTATGTGTGTCTGTATGTCTGTGTGTCTGTGTATTTGTATGTATGTGCATATCTGTGTCGTGTCTCGTGTGCGTACGTGTGTGTGTGTGTGGAAGGAGGTGATGGGATCATTTAACCGCCGTCCGGGTCTTTCCGGCGCCGCTCGGCCCTGATCCGATTAGGTCAAATTGATCCCGGTCCTCGACGCACTCCCCCCCCCTTTCTGGTGGAGATTGCGGGTCCGCAACGCGGTCCCCGCCGCACGCCGGTCCAGGCCGCCCGGGACCGGGCCTGGGTGGTTTACACTGAGCGCCAGTGTTAACGGTGTGTGTGTGGTGATGTGCGAGTGTGTTCTGCGTGAGTGTGTTATGTGTAAGTATGTGTGTGGTGTTTGGTACTGTGCAAGTGTGAGTGTGGGTTTTGTGAGTGCGTGTGATGCATGAGTGTGTGTGCAGTTTGACTGCAGTGTGAGTGTATGGTCTGTGGTATGTGGGTGTGTGCAGTTTGACTGCAGTGTGAGTGTATGGTCTGTGGTATGTGGGTGTGTGTGCAGTTTGACTGCAGTGTGAGTGTATGGTCTGTGGTATGTGGGTGTGTGCAGTTTGACTGCAGTGTGAGTGTATGGTCTGTGGTATGTGGGTGTGTGTGCAGTTTGACTGCAGTGTGAGTGTATTGGCTGTGGTATGTGAGTGTGTGTGCAGTTTGACTGCAGTGTGAATGTATGGTCTGTGGTATGTGGGTGTGTGTGCAGTTTGACTGCAGTGTGAGTGTATTTTCTGTGGTATGTGGGTGTGTGTGCAGTTTGACTGCAGTGTGAGTGTATGGTCTGTGGTATGTGAGTGTGTGTGCACTTTGACTGCAGTGTGAGTGTATGGTCTGTGGTAGATGAGTGTGTGTGCAGTTTGACTGCAGTGTGAGTGTATGGTCTGTGGTATGTGAGTGTGTGTGTAGTTTGACTGCAGTGTGAGTGTATGGTCTGTGGTAGGTGAGTGTGTGTGCAGTTTGACTGCAGTGTGAGTGTATGGTCTGTGGTATGTGAGTGTGTGTGCAGTTTGACTGCAGTGTGAGTGTATGGTATGTGGTATGTGGGTGTGTGTGCAGTTTGACTGCAGTGTGAGTGTATGGTCTGTAGTATGTGGGTGTGTGTGCAGTTTGACTGCAGTGTGAGTGTATGATCTGTGGTATGTGAGTGTGTGTGCAGTTTGACTGCAGTGTGAGTGTATGGTCTGTGGTATGTGAGTGTGTGTGCAGTTTGACTGTAGTGTGAGTGTATGGTCTGTGGCATGTGGGTGTGTGTGCAGTTTGACTGCAGTGTGAGTGTATGGTCTGTGGTATGTGAGTGTGTGTGCAGTTTGACTGCAGTGTGAGTGTATGGTCTGTGGTATGTGGGTGTGTATGCAGTTTGACTGCAGTGTGATTGTATGGCCTGTGGTATGTGGGTGTGTGTGCAGTTTGACTGCAGTGTGAGTGTATGGTATGTGGTATGTGGGTGTGTGCAGTTTGACTGCAGTGTGAGTGTATGGTCTGTGGTATGTGGGTGTGTGTGTAGTTTGACTGCAGTGTGAGTGTATGGTCTGTGGTATGTGAGTGTGTGTGCAGTTTGACTGCAGTGTGAGTGTATGGTCTGTGGTGTGTGGGTGTGTGTGCAGTTTGATTGCAGTGTGAGTGTATGATCTGTGGTATGTGGGTGTGTGCAGTTTGACTGCAGTGTGAGTGTATGGTCTGTGGTATGTGAGTGTGTGTGCAGTTTGACTGCAGTATGAGTGTATGATCTGTGGTATGTGGGTGGGTGTGTGCAGCTTGTGTGCAGTGTGAGTGTGTTGTGTGTGTGTGCATACACATTGTGAGTGCGTGCAGTATGAGTGCGTGGTGTGGTGGTTGTGTGTGGTATATGGTGTGTGTGTCGTGAGGGTGCATGTGTGCATGATGTGTTTGTGTGGATGTGTGTATAGTGTCAGTGTATGGTGTGTGTGTGTGGTGCAGGTGCATGTGTGTAGTGTGGGTGCGTGTGTGTGGTGTGGGTGCGTGTGTGTGGTGTGAGTGTGTCTGTTGTGTGGGTGCATATATGCATGGTGGTGATATGTGTGTGTGGAAATGTCTACATTATCAGTGTATGGTGTGCCTGTGTGAGGTGCAGGAGCATGTGTGTGGTGTGGGTGTGTGTGGGTGGTGTGGGTACATGTGTGTGGTTGGAGTGCCTGTGTGTGTCGTGTGCTTGCGTGTGAGCATAGTCCCGTTGTGTCTGGATGTGTGTCCAGTATCAGTGTATGGTGTGCATGGGTGTGGTGTGGGTGCGTGTGTGTCGTGTAGGTGCATGTGTGTGGTGTGTGAGTGTGGTCTGAGTGCCTGTGTCTGTTGTGTGATTGTGTGTGAGCATGGTCCCAGTGTCTGTGGATGTGTGTACAGTGTAAGTGTATGGTGTGCGTGTGTGTGGTGTGGGTGCGTGTGGTGTTTATTGTGAATAATTAGATTTTCTCCACCCCTCACCTCCCCGGTACTCCTTCTTAGCATATCCTTCTATCTATTAAAATAAAACAAATGGGTACTTTAGATAGAATCTATTTTATAATGTAACTATGCATATAAAGTCGAAATATTTTACAATAGGATAGGGCAAGGACTGGTTAGCTGGTTAGCTCAGTGTCATGGTGCTGGTGGCCTGATTTCCCAGTGGGGAAGCACTATAAAATTACCATCAGTGTGCATTGTCACAAGTCGGTACCCATCCTGATATGATCTTAGATGTTGCCAGGATGTAACACTCCATCAACAAACCAACCCTGCCTGCCCACTTGTCATTCAGGGTCCCGGCGTACACCCAGCTCCAGTCCCAGCACCACCAACACCCACGCAAATTAAACATTAAAACATCGCTGAAAATATGCCCTTGATTCGGAATAAATACCTAATCGTCCATGACCGCTTTGTTTCATGTTTCCAGCGATTCCCATTGAATTTACTGATTAAAAATAGAAGCAAAATAAAATAGGCAGATAAATGAGTACCGAACAACAAAAAATCACGTGTGGAATTGTATTATGTCGGTCTGGTGCACTGTCACCACTGCTGGAGGCACACTCGGTATCTGGCACAGTCAGTCCAGATCCGAGTAGTTCTGAGTAAGTCCGAGCAGTTCCGAGCAGCTAGAAATGATGCCGAACCAGCTTTCAACAGTTCCAAACAGCATCAAAGCAGCTCCGGTCAGTCCCATACAGTGTCAAAGCAGCCCCGACCAGTCCTGTACAGCATCAAAGCAGGTCCGAGCAGTTCCATACAGAGTCAAAGCAGCCCCCATCTGTCATGTACAGTGTCAAAGCAGCCCCAATCAGTCCCATACAGTGTCAAAGCAGCCCCGATCAGTCCTGTACAGCATCAAAACAACCCCGATCAGTCCTGTACAGCGTCAACGCAGCCCCAACCAGTCCTGTACAGCGTCAAAGCAGGTCCGAGCAGTTCTGTACAGAGTCAAAGCAGCCCCCATCTGTCATGTACAGTGTCAAAGCAGCCCCAATCAGTCCCATACAGTGTCAAAGTAGCTCCGAGCAGTTCACTACAGAGTCAAAGCAGCCCCGATCAGTACTGTACAGCATCAAATCAGCCCCAATCAGTCCCATACAGAGTCAAAGCAGCCCCGATCAGTCCTTTACAGCATCAAAGCAGGCCCGATCAGTCCCATTCAGAGTCAAAGCAGCCCTAATCAATCATGTACAGCATCTCAAAGCAGCCCCAATCAGTCCTGTACAGCATCAAAGCAGCCCCGATCAGTCCTGTACAGAGTCAAAGCAGCCCCGATCAGTCCCATACAGAGTCAAATCAGCCCCAATCAGTCCTGTACAGCATCAAAACAGCCCCGATCAGTCCTGTACAGCATCAGAGCAGCCCCGATCAGTCCTATACTGCATCAAAGCAGCCCCGATCAATCCTGTACAATGGCAAAGCAGCCCCGAGCAGTTCCATACAGAGTCAAAGCAGCCCCGATCTGTCATGTACAGTGTCAAAGCAGCCCCGATCAGTCCCATAAAGCATCAAAGCAGCTCTGAGCAGTTCTGTACAGATTCAAAGCAGCCCCGATCTGTCATGTACAGCGTCAAAGCAGCCCCGATCAGTCCCATTCAGAGTCAAAGCAGCCCTAATCAATCATGTACAGCATCTCAAAGCAGCCCCAATCAGTCCTGTACAGCATCAAAGCAGCCCCGATCAGTCCTGTACAGAGTCAAAGCAGCCCCGATCAGTCCCATACAGAGTCAAATCAGCCCCAATCAGTCCTGTACAGCATCAAAACAGCCCCGATCAGTCCTGTACAGCATCAGAGCAGCCCCGATCAGTCCTATACTGCATCAAAGCAGCCCCGATCAATCCTGTACAATGGCAAAGCAGCCCCGAGCAGTTCCATACAGAGTCAAAGCAGCCCCGATCTGTCATGTACAGTGTCAAAGCAGCCCCGATCAGTCCCATAAAGCATCAAAGCAGCTCTGAGCAGTTCTGTACAGATTCAAAGCAGCCCCGATCTGTCATGTACAGCGTCAAAGCAGCCCCGATCAGTCCCATCAGTGTCAAAGCAGCTCCAAGCAGTTCCCTACAGAGTGAAAGCAGCCCCGATCAGTCCTGTACAGCTTGAAAGCAGCCCTGATCAGTACCGTCCAGAGTCAAAGCAGCCCCGATCATTCCTTTACAGCATCAAAGCAGCCCCGATCAGTCCCGTACAGAGTCAAAACAGCCCTAATCAGTCCTGTACAGCATCAAAGCAGCCCCGATCAGTCATGTACAGCATCAAAGCAGCCCCGATCAGTCCTGTACAGCATCAAAGCAGCCCCGATCAGTCCCATACAGAGTCAAAGCAGCCCCGATCAGTCCTGTACAGCATCAAAGCAGTGCCGATCAGTCCCATACAGAGTCAAAACAGCCCTGATCAGTCCCATACAGAGTCAAAACAGCCCCAATCAGTTCCATACAGCATCAAACCAGCCCCGATCAGTCCCATACAGAGTCAAAGCAGCCCCAATCAGTCCTGTACAGCATCAAAGCAGCCCCAATCAGTCCCATACAGTGTCAAAGCAGCCCCGATCAGTCCTGTACAACATCAAAGCAGCCCTGATCAGTCTCGTACAGCATCAAAGCAGCCCCAATCAGTCCTGTACAGCGTCAAAGCAGCCCTGATTAGTCCTGTACAGCGTCAAAGCAGCCTCAATCAGTCCTGTACAGCATCAAAGCAGCCCCGATCAGTCCTGTACAGCATCAAAGCAGCCCCGATCAGTCCTGTACAGCTTCAAAGCAGCCCTGATCAGTCCCATACAGAGTCAAAGCAGCCATGATCAGTCCTGTACAGCATCAAAGCAGCCCCAATCAGTCCCATACAGCATCAAAGAAGCCCCGATCAGTCCTGTACAGTGTCAAAGCAGCCCTGATCAGTCCCGTACAGTGTCAAAGCAGCCCCAATCAGTCCCATACAGTGTCAAAGTAGCCCCGATCAGTCCTGTACAGTGTCAAAGTAACCCCAATCAGTCCCGTAAGTGTCAAAGCAGCTCCGATCAGTCCCGTACAGTGTCAAAGCAGCCGTGCTCAGTCCTGTACTTTGTCAAATCAGCCCCGATCAGTCCCGTACAGCGTCAAAGCAGCCCCATTCAGTCCCGTACAGCGTCAAAGCAGCTCCGAGCAGTTCCGGATTGTGTCAAGCCGGCTTGGAGCAGTTCTGAGCAATTCAAAATAGATCCACGTAGTCCCCATTCGGCTCCAAGCAGCTCCACAGTCCCAATCCAGCCTGTTGACATCGTGTGTTGTTGATACAGCAGTTTATTCATCAGAACATACATTGTTTCAGAGCAGAGGCTATGGTGTTGGTGCCATGTAGATTACATTGCACATAGATTTATCCATTGGTACCTAGGTTGAGCATTTTTTTTTTTTTTTTTTGTGATGGGTGTATTTATGCTGCGGTTAAGTCTAATGACTTGTTTTCGCCACTAGGCAGTAATAGTCTTGTGACTCCCCTTCTTTATATCACTTTCAGTTGTTGTGTAGCTAACAACTGCATGCATTCTTTGTATGTTTGTAAGCATTCTACCACATCCCCCAAACCTCTGTGAGTTTGTTTGTTTTACAATTGGATAATTGTTTGGTTACTAATAATTAATTTTTCTGAATGTCTTCACCTTACTGTGTTGGTGGTCATTAGGTTTTGCTTTTAAGTTTAAAGTTTACCTTTTGTATGTATTATACCTAGCATCTATACCCTCTAAAACTTTGCTTGAATTATCAGTGTATTTTCTATATATTTATTTATCTGTCTTTTTCTTTTTTAATTCAGTTTATTTGCTGTTGTCATTAGTCTAGCAGTGCATTTAGCTTTCAATTGATTAATGTTTTATATGTTTTTATTCTCCCTGTACTCCCAGTGTATTCCATTCCCTTGCCTTCATGTACTCGGTACTCCTCTCATCTGATCTGTTTTTGGCTCTGTTTATTATGAGTGTGGGGGCCATCACTATGTCTTGTTGCCTTTTTTGTTACCTGCACCCTCCCAGGCTTCCTTGTCTCCCTGAATGCTGCTATTTTGAGATGTGCTTTTCTCCTGTCATTTTGTGTGTTGACTCTTGCTTTCCTATGGGGATCATCAGTTGGGTGTCTATGTTCCACCTTCAAACATATCTTAAGTGCTCTATTTTGTAGTCTTTGAAGTTTATCCAACATATTTTTGTTACCCCCCATATATATTACATCACCATAGTGAAAGTATGGTAGTATCATACATTTATAGATTTTAATAGCCATATTTGTAGGTAGGTATTTTCTGGTATTCGCCAATATCCAGATTTTGTGGTTTTCCTTCTTGATAACTTCTTTTATGTTATCATTCTAGTCCTATGAAGATTCATCTCTAGATATCGGTAGTTGGTTTGATAATCAAGAACCCCCAAATATATGATCAAAGCACCTAAAAACTACATTAAAAGCACCCTTAAACTACACTAAAAGTACCCTAAAACTACCTTGCCCATTTTCTCGAGAACTTTTCCGTAAATAAATGTAGCGGTAGGTGTATTGTGACCAGTTAGAGTCTCAGACTCTCTCCAAACGAATGATTTCTTATCTATCCTTTGTAATATCTTAATAATATATATATATAATGTATCTACCTATATACATATATACACTTAATCCTATATTAAATGTCTTCTGTCATTCACTCAGCATTATAGCCGATGCCGATATCAAATTTGACAGCTCGGTTTAATATTGCTATGGTTCTATTCCGTTCATGAATAAAAGCTCTATGAGGCAATATATAGAGATTTATAGATGTATATGAGCCTGTCTCGAAAGGTGCTAGCTCTTCGTTTTTTTGTCCATAGTCACGATTGACACAAAACAGCCCAGAAACGGTTACACTGAAAACACAAGGACATTTGCCACCGACCATGTTACGATACCTTACTAAGTCACATTATTTTAATACTGAGCCAACCAGTCATTGACCGTATCTTAGTAATGCTGAGCTAAAGGCTAAGTAGTGACAAACATCAATTGTGTAAGTCGTCGGTTTGACTCGGCCGGGGATTGATCTCTTGACCTCCCGCAAGGGAAATAGACGCCTTACCCCCAGGGCAATTCCGTCACCTGATCCATTATCATAGACTTGATTTGAATGCTTTATATTGTTTTAGAATCAATAAAACAGCACCAATAAAACAATTTCGCTGGCTAGACACTTTACTCTGTTAGGTCCTAGTAAACCTGTGTTCAATAAGGTTAGATTTATGGGAAGGTCCTGTCAAACCAAATCATATCCACTACATCATGATAACTTATTAAAAGAAATTCACCACCCGGATTAAAAATAAGAACGCAATTAACCCGTTGAGGGTGGCACCTGCATTAATGGGGCCTACATTGTTGCACCGCCTGCATTCACCTGCAATACAGCTTTCCCGCAACAGAAATGAATGCATCCCGACTAGAGCACTAACAGTCCACAGCAGGAAGCCACCTGCATTAATGCATCCACACAGCAGGACACCACCTGTATTAATAGACTCCCACAGCAGGACATCACCTGCATTAACACATCCCTACAGCAGGACACCGTCTGTATTAATACATCCCTACAGTAGGACACCACGTGCATTAACACATCCCTACAGCAGGACACCACCTGCATTAATGCATCCCCACAGCAGGACGCCAGCTGTATTAATAGACTCCCACAGCAGGACATCACTTGCATTAATACATCCCCACAGCAGGACACCACCTGTATTAATAGACTCCCACAGCAGGACATCACTTGCATTAATACATCCCTACAGCAGGTCACTACCTTTATTAATCGACCCCCACAACAGGACATCACCCGTATTAATACATCTCTACAGCAGGACACCACCTGTATTAATATCTCCCACAGCAGGACATCACCTGCATTAATACACCCTACATCAGGACACCACCTGTATTAATAGACCGCCACAAGAGGACATCACCTGTATTAATACATCCGTAGAGCAGGACGCCACCTGTATTAATAGACTCCCACAGCCGGACACCACCTGCATTAATACATCCCTACAGCAGGACACCCACTGTATTAATACATCCCTACAGCAGGACATCACCTGCATTAATACACCCTACATCAGGACACCACCTGTATTAATAGACCCCCACAAGAGGACATCACCTGTATTAATACATCCGTAGAGCAGGACACCACCTGTATTAATAGACTCCCACAACAGGACATCACCCGTATTAATACATCTCTACAGCAGGACACCACCTGTATTAATATCTCCCACAGCAGGACATCACCTGCATTAAAACACCCTACATCAGGACACCACCTGTATTAATAGACCCCCACAAGAGGACATCACCTGTATTAATACATCCGTAGAGCAGGACACCACCTGTATTAATAGACTCCCACAGCCGGACACCACCTGCATTAATACATCCCTACAGCAGGACACCCACTGTATTAATACATCCCTACAGCAGGACACCACCTGTATTAATACATCCCTACAGCAGGACACCACCTGTATTAATGCATTCCGACAGTAGGACACCATCTGCATTAATGCATCCCTACAGCAGGACACCACTTGCATTAATCCATCTCTACACTAGGACACCACATGCATTTATGCATCCCTACAGCTGAACAACTGCATTAATGTATCCCGATAGTCAGGACAACACCTCTATTAATCAATTATGAAACTCTGCGGGAAACCAGCAATTATGCAAATAACATGTCTACAACCTGCCGACATGACCCAAATCATCATCATCATCATGCTGTTGGTCACGATGTGACAAAAACTGCTTTCATTACTTGACTGCCGCTCTCCATTTAGCTCTCTGCTGTGAGAGTTGCGTCCATGAGTCGGTCTTAATGTCTCTCAGCTTCAGGTTTCTCTTGATGGTATCCTTGAACTGGAGACAAGGGCACCCTCTCTTTCTGTAGCCAGAAGACAGTTGAGAATAGAGGATCTGCTTTGGTAGACTGTCTGATGACATCCTCATGAGGTGTCCAGCCCACCGAAGATTATTAATTTACTTTAATACGACCTATCACTGCAGCAAGTAACACAACTTTGAAGCCCAACATGTATATGTGAACGCCACAATTCTGTGGCATATTTTCACTTCAAATATCTCCAATGTTAGCTATTTTTAAAGAAGATCACTCCATGTTAAACGTAAGTGGATTATATCAATCAACTCAATATATTTATTTTTAAAACATTGCAGAAACCTCCCAAACCATCGAATTATGCAAATCATCTTCCAGTAATGTGGGAGTCGTAGCAGGTCCTACCAGGGGGGTATTCCAGTTCAGCGGGGGGGTGGGGGGGCATCTAGGACGCTTCAGTTCACGCCCTTTCCAAACATCTATTACCAATAAGGGCCCACTTTAATTCTACTTCCGGTGTGTATATTCCCCTCCCTTCCCACCCCTCCCTTCTCCTCACCATCCTATCCTTTATCCGAGTCTTCTCGCCCTTCCTTCCCCCACCCGTCTCTCCCTTCATTTAGCCCGCCCCTAACTCCCGTCCATTCCCCCACCGCCCTCTCCCTTCCCAGCCCCACCCCCTTTCACCTCCTCTACTCCCCTCTCCTCACCGCATCATCTCCCGCACCTACCACCCCCTCAGATCCCCACTCTCCCGTTACTGGCCTCTCCCACCTCACCATTTCCGCTCGCCTCCCTCAGATCCCCTTCACATGTCCCTCACCTCCCCCTCACTTCCCCCCTCACTTCCCCCCTCACATCCCCCCTCCCTCCCCTACTCAGCATTTTCGCTCTGCTTTCCCCCTCACCTCGCCATTACCCTCCTCACTTCCCTCTCATATGTTCCTCACCTCCCCCTCACTCCCCCCCCTCACATTTCCCCCACTTCCCTCCTCTCCCATCTCTGCTTGTGAGTTCCTTATAGTTCTTTTGATCTTAAAATTAAAATTAAAATTACATTTTTTGTTTTTCTATTTTTCTGAAGGTTGCTGGGGTAGCATTTCCCACGTGGTCTGTCCTCTGAATATTGCTGTTGAACAACGTGAACTTGGTTAAAGGGGCCTCTTTCGACGTGGCGCTTGGGACGGGTGGAGGCGGGTGGGGACAGGCGATAGGAGGGGGGGAGGAGCGGTAGGGCAGGGACGTGGACAGGAGTGAGAGGAGGTGGGTACGAGGATAGGACAGGATAAATAGGAGACAGGATGAGATGGAGTGGGAGGGGTAGAGAACAGAGGGTGAGGGAAAAAGGATGGGAATGGACAGGTGTGGGAGGAAGTGGGAGCAAGGAGGGAAAGAGGGTAGTTGGGACAGGGATAACTGGAAGACAGGGACAGGGGGAGGGTAGGGGACAGGCAGCGATAGGGAGGAAAGAAGTGAAGCAAAGAGGGGGGCAGGGGACAGAGACATGGACGTAACAGAAGGACCAGGTGGAGGAGGGGGGAAAGGAATGGGGAGAGGGGAGATGGGAGAGGGAAGAGAGGAGAGGGGAGAGGGGAGAGGGGAAACGGGAGAAGGGAGACGGGAGAGGGGATGGAAATAGGGACAGCGGAGAGGGGAGAGGAGACAGAAGAGCGGAGAGGGGAGATGGGAGAAGGGTGAGGGGAGAGGGGAGGGGGGGAAGATAGAGGGGAGAGGGGAGAAGGGAGAAGGGAGATCGGAGACGGGAGGTGGGAGTGGGGAGATAGGAGAGGGGAGAGTTGAGCGTGGAGAGGGGAGATTAGAGAGCTGAGAGCGGCTATGGAAGAGGGGAAGGGAGCATGGAGAATAAGCAGATGGGTAGATCGGGTGGACATATGGAGAGGGGGGCGAGGGGGGGAGAGGGCAGCGGGAGTGGGAACAGAGGGGAATGGGGCCTGGTGCAGAAAGAGATTGAGACATGGGTACAAAGGGGAACAAGGAGACGGCACGGGGCAGTGGGAGTGAGGAGATAGGGGTGGTAGGCAATGGGGGAGGGGAAAGGAGCGGGTGCTGAATGTGGAGGTGTGTGGGGGGGGGGGAGACTGGCTGATCTTGATGAAGTACGATCTACTCAGAGCCTACTACCCTCATTATCGACCTTTCGTGGATTTGCATAGTCACCATTCGCCTAATCATGAGCGTCGTTCTGCTTCTAATTGAGCGCTCAGTCGGCCCCGCGCATGCGCAAACGTCATTTCCGGCGGTGCAACACAACTGGAGGGCGTTTAAAGTCGCCACGAGCATTAGCATATCCTAGTACTAGCGAAGGCTCGAGTAAGCATAAAACCTGCGTGCGCAACGATGGGATAGCAGAGTGGGACGAGGCAGACATTGTTTGCAATTCCTGAATTGTGGGTGATTTGGCACAAGATGGCAGCAGCTCTGAGGTGCCCTCATTTCCACCATGGTCTGCGGCTGAAGCGACTTAATTTCCGCTACTTTTTCTCCCATCGACTGACCTACTTCTACTTATTACACTTACTTATTACACTTACCTACACCTTCGACTCTCCCAGTGTCTACCATTACAGACATTAATACCTAATTATTTGATGACTTGACCTAACTATTTGAACACCTGTTACTTGCACACCTAACTATTTGAACACCTGTTACTTTAATGTGGTTGTCTACTCTCATTGCAACATTTACCTTGTCCTCTCCTTTGTTACTGCCATCCATATGTATGTCTGAGGGGGGCGGGGTGATTCCTGGGTTCGATTTAATGGCGCAAAGTAAACCAAACCAAACGATTATTTTAAAAACAAAACTGAAAACTGAAGTTCAGAAATAGTGCAAATATATAGGACATATCCAGATGGGTTTCGAATATAGAATCCTGCCATTCCTGGGCAAGTGCGCTACCCATTAGACCATCTAGGCTCCCTTCCGCGCCTAGGCTCCCGACAACTATTGCCTCTGTGGCTCCTTGTCTGCTGAGGTCGGTGCAGATTAAAGCAAGTAAGGCCGGGTGGCCAGGCGGGGTGGCCAGGCGGGGTGGCCAGGCGGGGTGGCCAGGCGGAGTGGCCAGGGGGGGGTGGCCAAGCGGGGTGGCGAGACGGTAACTACCACTAAAGTCCATTTAATGGAGTCTCTTCCTGACTGGTCGGGGTATCACAATAGAGCTACCCAGAATTCCCTAAAAAATTAACATAAAAATCTCACAGCTGCAAGAAGATATATTGGTCAGTTATCCTTTAAAGGGATGGAACCAAAACAAAGTTAGTTATTCACAATTATTATAATCAAATGGAACTGGTCATAATTTGCATAGCTTGAAACAATGTATTTTCTGAGAGTTGTCTAGGGTCCAACCTTAGTCTATGGGTCTCTGTGGTCAAGCTGTGGCTGTTAGTGTTGGTGTCACTTCCTGATTGTAATGCAGTTGCTTGTCTTAATGTAATATGGTTGCCTGTCTTATTGTAATGTGTTTGCTTGTCTTATTCTAATGTGGTTGCCTGCCTTATAATAATGCGGGTGACTGGCTTATTGTGATGTGGGTCAGTGGCTTATTGTCAGCTGGTTGCCTGCCTTATTGTAATATGGTTGTCTGCCTTATTGGATTATGGTTGCCTGTCTTATTGGAATGTGATTGCCTGCCTTATTCTAATGTGGTTGTCTGCCTCATTGTAATATGGTTGGCTGATTTATTGTAATATGGTTGTCTGCCTTATTGTAATATGGTTGTCTGCATTATTGTAATGTGGTTGTCTGACTCACTGTAGGGTGGTTGTCTGCCTCATTGTAATATGATTGGCTGCCTTATTGTAATATGGTTGTCTGCCTTATTGTAATAGGGGTGCCTGTCTTATTGTAATGTGGTTACCTGCCTTATTGTAATGTGGTCGTCTGCCTCATTGTAATGTGGTTGTCTGCCTTACTGTAATATGGTTACCTGTTTTATTGTAAAGTGGTTGTCTGCATTATTGTAATGTGGTTGTCTGCCGTATTGTAATGTGGTTGCCTGCATTATTGTAATACAGTTTCCTGTCTTATTGTAATGTGGTTGCCTTCCCTGTCGTAATGTGATTGCCTGTCTTATTGTAATGTGGTTGTCAGCGTTATTGTCATAGGGTTGTCTGCCTTTTTGTAATGTGGTTGTCTGCTGTATTGTAATTTGGTTGTCTGACTTATTGTAATTTTGTTGTCTGCCGTATTGTAATGTGGTTGCCTGTCTTATTGTAATATGGTTGCCTGTCTTATTGTAATGCGGTTGACTTCCCTACTGTAATATTATTGCCTCTCTTATTGGAATGTGGTTGTCTGCCTTAATGTAATATGGTTGCCTGTCTTATTGTAATGCGGTTGACTTCCCTACTGTAATATTATTGCCTCTCTTATTGGAATGTGGTTGTCTGCCTTAATGTAATATGGTTGCCTGTCTTATTGTAATGCGGTTGACTTCCCTACTGTAATATGATTGCCTGTCTTATTGGAATGTGGTTGTCTGCCTTAATGTAATATGGTTGCCTGTCTTATTGTAATGCGGTTGACTTCCCTACTGTAATATTATTGCCTCTCTTATTGGAATGTGGTTGTCTGCCTTAATGTAATATGGTTGCCTGTCTTATTGTAATGCGGTTGACTTCCCTACTGTAATATGATTGCCTGTCTTATTGGAATGTGGTTGTCTGCCTTATTGTAATATGGTTGGCTGACTTATTGTAATGCGGTTGCCTTCCCTATTGTAATAAGATTGCCTGTCTTATTGTAATGTGGCTGCCTGCCTTATCGTATCGAAGCTCAATCTAAGGGTTAGGTGGTTAACACAGGGTTAAGAGTACTGACTACGATATATTATCCCTACACCATGACTCAAATTCACTCAGTCACATCATGCTGACATTGCACAAACCAGTCCTTGCCATATCCTGGTAATGCCAAGTGCCAGGCAAAAGTAGTGAAAGGTATCAAACTCATCCTTTTCATTTACAACATGGAAACTGTGCTGAAGCTAGAATTACTCTACTGAATAAATACTTTTATTCCCAGAAAAAGAAAGAAAAGAAAGAAATAATTAATGTGCGTCCAGTCATTTCACTCTCAGAGAACCATTAGTGCAGAACTGTACAAGTTATGAGTGACTATATTCAATACGCCTACTTACAGATAAGTAGAGCTTACTTTCCCACATTAGCTAGCCCTACCAGCAATCAGCTCCCAACACTAATGCAACACGAACAGCAAGTAACCTTATTATCGCTCAGCAAGAAAGGCTCAACTCAAGACGGGGCTGGATATCCGGAAAGGTAATGTTTTGTAGAAGGAAATGATCCTCATCATTAGAGTCCATCCATCCAGAGAAAGAATGTCAAGACTGATGTAACTTGCCCTAGTCTGTCTCCAAATAGCACTGAATATACCTAATCCATGAGAGAACCTGGCTTTCCTAGTATTCCTTCATTTAGCCACAACGCGATGGAAATCGACAAAATCTATTAGAAGTAATGGCCAACTTGATTATTGTGAATGGCCAGCTGAAGGTACCAGTGACGTGGGGAGTCACCCAGGGTGCCACATGCTAGGGGGCGCCAAATATAATTTCTAGAAATTCTAGGTTGGCATAGTAGACTTGTAAGAGCACCAATGTTCAGGTTGCCCAGGGTGCAAGCAACCCTAGGGCAGACACTGTTAGGGTGATGGCCAATGATTGTCTGGTTGAACAAATGTTGTGTCATGAAACTGGCACTGGACGTGGTGCCCGAATCGGTAGAGTACAGGACTCCAATGCAGGAGATCGGGAGTTCGATTCCCAGTCGAGTCAAACCAATCACTTACAACATTGATATATGTCACTTCCTAGCTTGACGCTCGGCCTTAATAATATAGAGCAAGGACTGGTTAGATCAGTGTTAGGATAATATCACTGAGTGGGATATCAGGTAATGGTGCTGGTGGCTTGTTCTCCCAGTGAGGCAGCACTATAAGGTTGTCATGAGGTCGCACTGTCGCAAATCGGTACCCGTGCTGATAGGACCTTAGATGTTGACAGGACGAAAAACTTCATCCAACAGCAATAAGAGCTGAAAGTGGCTAAAGTAGTTGAAGCATTCACCGTGCCTTCCTTTGTTGGAGGACCATCAGTTGTTGCACTTCAGATTGAATGAAGAATATCCCATCTCTGTTTAAGAATAACGAGACGCAGGGACTGAATTTGTAAGAGCACTGGCTTCCCATGTGGAAGGTTCGGGGCTGGAACCCTGGCCGAGTCAAACCTGGTTAGCTTAGTATCAGGATAATGTGACTGAGTGGGATATTAGCTCATGGTGCAAGTGGCCTGGTCTCACACTGGGGCAACATTATAAAGTCAAGGTAAGTGTGCACAGCCATGATAGGCTTGCATGCTAACCTGCAGCGGGCACATGTTCTATCAAATAGACCTACTTGTCCTAGAATGCAACAATACATACTTAATAGGTTCACTCACTTAACTAACTACACTAGAGTTACCCTAGAATATTCCTAACAAACTGACATTTATATACCGCTTGCCTAACTGCAACTGAACATTAAAACTTACTACAACTTTACCAACTGAATAGAGAAGATGACTTCTGCTTACATTCTAAATACTATCTAAATACTCACATTGATTTGACTAATATTGATCTAGTTATATGACATTACTGTTAACATATTGCTATGGAACTTTTGGGTTACAGAATTTCATTGTGTTACATGTGGCAAATTGTGTATTCAACAGTTATTGTATACCTTATTCTATATACCTTTTGTGTAAATAACCCTGAATTGAAAAATGGCCGGAAGACCAGTGCTTCAGCACTGACAAAAGACTTATTCAGCAGAATAAACATATTTACCAAAAATAAAAACAAACAAAATCTAGGTTGAACATCAAGACAGGATGGCCCAATAAGTTGAGCATCCGGTTTTCGATATGGGAGGTCATGGGATTCGAACCCGTGGGATTCAAACCCTGGCTGGAGTAAAGTGATAACAAATTGATATTAATTTTGTTGCTAACTACCCTGGTGCTTGGGATTACCAGGATAGGGCAAAGAGCAGTCAAATGAGGAAGACCAATTGTCCGAGATTGAAATTTCTTTTGCTTAATCAACAAATGTAATACATAAACAAACTGTAGGTACATGATTTTGTTTTGAAAATTGTATCGCTTCATCAGATTATAACATTTGAATAAAGGAGAATCAGGAATAGTAGATAATACATTTGCATCATTGTTTTATGAATGTTGTAAGTTCTGTGACAGCATAATAAGTGAGAAAGTAGGGGGCAGAAGAAAGCTTTTGAGACGCCACTTAGTTTCTTGCTTTCTGCCGTTTGTCAATGTGAATAATGCAACTTCCGGTCTCCCTGCACTCTGTCATGGACTGGTATGGAGGCGACTCCACTTCATCGCGAAGCGGGCGCATCTCTACACGAAAGGAGGTGAACCATGCAAATTCCACAATTTGCCTTTTCTGAAATACATGTTTGTAACATGCATGTTGGTTGCCTAGCAACCCATGCACGTATATGACACGGTCTTAGGATATGAATATTCCTCTGGTAACTTCAATAATAATTAAAGCTGCATAGTCTGATAAAGCATCACATTTTCAAAACTAAAACACTCACCGAGATTTGATTTTATGTATCTAACTTAGATACTGATGCACTTAGTAACCATTTGTTGCCACATAGAAGGGCCTTCTGAGTAAAGTTAATATAACATGGAATAGAGCATAAGCCGATAGTGTCAGTTTGGGTGTACATGCCAAAATTAATATTTGATGTTTGCACTTCAAATATCTCTTAAAATGAGCCATTTAAAATAAAAGTTACCTCAAACTAAAGTAAGGTAGATAGTAACAATCAATTTAATATATTTATCTCAGAAACTCAAATCCATTGGACTATGCAACGTTAAGTTAAGAATGGTGTAGTTCTTAAATAAGCTCTGTAAATCTTTGTTTGATTTCATTGCCAAAGCACACACCTGACACACACCTGGTACAAGTGGTGGTTGGTCAGGTGTGTGGGGAATAGCGATGTTGTGGGGTGGTAGGGTGTGCGTTGGGGGGACGATGTTGTAAGGGGTGTGGAGAGAGGTGGGAGAGATGGAGAGCTGTGGGTGAGGGAGGAGGGAGGTGTGTTTGGGGAGATCGTGTTGGAGGTGAGTGGGGGAGGTTCAGATGTGAAGGAGGCTGCGAGTGACGAGGTGGTAAATTGTTGGAGGGTGGGAGGGTGGTAAACGCGTGTAAGATTAGTGAGTGGTGAGATGTGAGTCGGTAGAAGACGCGGTGTGTGAGTGAAGGAGAAGATGAAGTGGGTTCCGCCCCAAAAAGAGGTTACATTCGGAGTATAGGCCACACCCCCTCCATCGGGTGTTTGTTTGTTGTTTATTGGGATTTCACTCCTAGCACCATCTAAGGTCAATTCAGGACAGGCACGGACCTGTGACTGCATAATCTTGGCAACTCTATAGTGCTGCCCCACTGGGAAATCAGGTGGCCGGCACGGTGACCCAATAACCCACTCAGTTACATTATCCTAATACTGAGCTAACCAGTCCTTGCCTTATCCTAGTTATGCCGAGCGCCAGGCTAGGTAGTGACACACATAATTTTTCTAAGTCATTGATTTGACTCGGCCGGGGTTTGAACAGAGAACCTTCCACATTGGAAGCCAATGCTCTTACAGATTCGGCCACCGATAAAGACGTGTAAGCGGAATGATGTAAATAGTAGCTGAACTTCTACGACTACTAGTACTACGACGCCATGTGATCAATGAAGACCGGAAGTGGAGGGCGAGCGGGTGGTGGAAGGAGAGTGTGGGGGATGTGGGTGCGGGAGGGGGAGGGGGAGGTGGAGGGGGAGGGGAGGGGAGAGAGGGACTGGGAGGCTTCTTTTTTTTGGCGGTGTTTTTGTGCACTGGTTATAATTAGAGGGCACTCTGTTCGGCACAGGCTAGGCGGTCTAAGGGGAGGGGGGAGGGACGGTGTGCTAAAAAACACACACACAAAACACAGGGGGAATGGGATCTAAAATGGTTTTGGCAAGTGACATGTTTGATTAAAGGTGCACTGGCAGAACACATGCTACTTTTGTGCATCATATTGATAAGATCAGTTCATGGTTAGACCAGACTGGATGGCCAAATGAGTTGAGCATCCATCTCCTGTTTTGGTAGATCCTGGGATTCGAACCTTCGGGTTCTAACCCTGGTCGAGTCAAACCATTGGATTAACAATTCATACTTGTCGCTTCCTAGGCAGGTGCTCGGCATTATTAGGATAGTGCGCGGACTGGTTGGCTCAGTGTCATGATAATGTGACTGAGTGGGATATCAGGTCATGCACTATAAAGTCGCCATGAGTGTGCACTGTCACAAGTCGGTACCAATCCTGATAGCGTCTTAGATTTGTTTGTTTGTTGTTGTTTTACGTCCTGGCAACATCTAAGGTCATATCAGGACGAGAGCGTCTTAGATGTTGCTAGGACGGAGAATTCCACCAACCAACCAACCAATCAGTTCATTGCCTGATCAGCGAAGTTAAGCAACGCTGAACCTGGTAGGTGCTTGGATGGATGACCACCTGACACAAATATGTCACCTTGGCCTGAAATAGCTTCGCCATGACTGTTAAAATGACATTAAGTCATCATCAATCAGCATCTAAATCATTATGCAATATAACGACTTACTTATTGAGAATACCAGCTGTATTAAAAAAATGATTTTGTTGTACATACCTGCACAAATTTGACCCTTCTAATCTTTCTCAGCACTTATGAGATGTACAGGCCCAATGTAGGTATATAGAGGTGAGTAACAAGAATGACAGAATAAATACCACTATTTACTTTTCCAGGAATATGACCATTATGCTGAAAAGTGTGTATTCAACAACTATTGTAAACTCACTTTATATACACCACTCTGTATAAGATTTTTGCGTAAATCCGCCCGAATTGAGAAAGGGCTGGAATACCACTTCTTTAGCGCCGACAAAAGAACTTATTCAGCAGAATAAACATATTTATAACAAAAACACTAATTAAATAGCTCAAAAGGTAATTTCTTTGCAACGTTGCGATTCTTCAAGTGGTGTGGTTGGGCTGATACTGCCCTTTCTCCGAAACACATAGTCCTGCTGATTTGACTCTAAATGTTGCTAGGAAACAAACCCCACCCATTCCCTAATCACTGACTCATTAAATTGTGGGGAAACTATAGTTTGCACAACTAAAAGAACATGCAATCTGATATGTAGCCACGTGACCGAAACCGAGGTTGCCTCTGCCAGGAACGCAGTCAACAAAATGGCTGCAGCAACAACTCTAACAAGAATAACTCTAAGGGTAAAAAGAAAATAAACTAGGTTCACATGACAGATTCAAAAATCTAAAACGCATAAAAAGCTGCACACTAATTAATAGCAATGCAACAACAACTTAATTAATATTCTATCGGGTTTTATTTCTAAACAGTACGGCGCAACAAAATAATCAAAGTAAATTTAGAATTGTGCCTGGACCAAAAACAGTAACAACAATTAGTTTCATATTCTATTGGTTTCTTCTAAAAAAACAAAAAAGGTACCAAGGTACCAAATAAAAGCAAGAATCTGTAGTATATAGGGGCTGTATTGCTTATTTAGATTTAGATTTATTTATTTTTCATTTCAGTTTAAGCTTTATTTTCATCTTTTTAATTTGTGTAATCGGAACACAAGGCAGTGAGATTAAACAGAATGGCTGCCCCCCCCCCCCCCCACACACACACACACCCTGATATCTGCAGCCTCCAAGAGCAAGCTTCCCACGACCCCGTGACCTGCGTCGTCATGCCGACATGGTTGGTGGGCTGCTTGGTTGGTTGTTGGAGTTTTACATCCTAGCAACATCTAAGGTAATATCCGGGTGGGTACTGACTTATGAAAAGTGTACCCTCATGGTGATTCTATAGTGCTGCCCAACTGGGAAATCAGGTCACCACCACCATGCCCCGATATCCCACTCAGTCCCATTATCCTGACACTGAGCTAACCAATCATATCCCTATCCTATTAATGCCAAGCGCCAGGCTAGGACGTGGCAAGTATTAATTTGATAAGTCATAGGTTTGACGCGATCGGGAACCAAACCCCCGATCTCCAACGTGCGAGTCCTGCGCTCTACATATTTGGCCACCACCCCCCCCCCCCCGGTAAGTTGGGGGTGCGGTACTAACCCTTAACTTATAACCTTACTAGTATTTTATCCCCGTCCACTAGAACTCCCATGGATTACATTCTGTAAAACATTACTACCGGTGTAGACGTTCCATGCTTTGTGCGACAGCAGGTACACGATTCCCTGTTGACTCTGATATCTTTGAAAACAACGGCACAAAGCAGTGTTTACTAAAGGGCCGACACAAATATTTGTGCGTAATATGATTTTTGTTTCATCTAGCCATTAGTCACATTACTTTTATTTAGATATTACTCAAATTTCCACACATGACACAATTTCCAATGAAGCATTTTTTTCAAATAGTATTAAAGTAATGTGGAATAAGAAACATATTTTACTTCAGTAATGATTTTAACTTTAATATTACACTTGACCGTCCTGACGGGTCTGTAGTCGATAACAGCCAGACGCAGCTGGCATACAGTGCTTAGAGCCCCTCACAGATGGCGCCAGTGTGGCCAATACTGTACTACACAGAGTCAGTTAGATAGGATACAGTGAATATACTATTACATAGGGAACTGAAGATAGATAGTTTCCTTGTTTATATTCCCATACTAGATTATAGAGCACATACATATTAATGGCATAGGGTGATGAAAATGTTAAATATTGCGCCTAGAGCAGGTTTCGAACTCTTACTTCTTACCATTCTGGGGCTAGCGTGCTAACCATTACTATACCTAGGCTCCGTTATACCATCACCATATCCATGCCTACCTGTCTAGGTGGTTCCTTGCCAGAGAAGTCAGTGCAGATTACCACACTACCAACACATTTTAGATTTATTCAATTATATTTAGTTGTTATAATCCCATGTCAATTAAATATTAACACATATACAAGTTCTACCTGTCCTTAACTTAATATAATTAATTATATATTACCCCTCGTTGTATACACCTTTATGTCCCCGTTCTGATCTGACCTTAGATGTTGCCAGGACGTAAAACTCCAACAACCAACCTTTATGTCCACCCTAATTGCCTAATCTTATTCGGCTAAAGAATGTGATAGATAAGATGGCGCTGGTAACACAACTGATTCAGAAAGCACAGCAGGCCCAGACCCTTATGAGGAGAACATAAAATAAAGTAGGGTGTGTTAGTGGATAGTTTGCATGTTGCAAGCCTTCAGAAAGTGAAGAGAACAGTGAGCTGCCGACAACAGCTGCAAAAGTGTGAAAGTCTCCTGCCAATCAGGTAGACGGGGAGATGGTTCGTTGGTTGTTGGAGTCTTACGTCCTGGCAACATCTAAGGTCATATCAGGATGGGTACCGACTTGGGACAGTGCAAACTCATGCTGACTTTATAGTGCTGCCCCAATGAGAGACTAGGCCACCAGCATCATTACCTGATATCCTACAGTCACATTATCCTGACACTGAGCAAGCTAGTCCTTACCCTATCTTAAGAATGCTGAGCGCATGGATAGGAGTAATTGATAGGAAGTGACACTTATAAGTTGTTAAGTCATTGGTTTGACTCGACCAGGGTTGACTCGACCAGGGTTCGAACCCATGGGTTCGAATCTCACGATCTATCAACACGGGAGACGGACGGTCAACTCATAAGACTGGTCCAAGGTGCAGTAAACAGAGAGGAGGGGGGTGCTTGGTTTCCACTGAATTACCCACGTTGTCAGCATTGCAACCAATTAGGTATATGTAGTGGCAGTATGTATGTATCTATTACTTCTAAAGACTTGTTCAATGGCAACAAATATCCTTCTCGAATATAACTATGCTTAGCATTTATAATGATTGATTGCTGATGGTTTAATGCCGTGTCAGCAGCGATGGCCATATTCATGGTGAAAAAGCTACTGATATCTATTATATCAGTCTTGTCAATCACATGCACATGCCTACATTGAAATTCACATGACATTTCAAACAGGTCAGATCCATGTCGAATGACAGCAAAAAGAAACACCACTGATGCAATCTTGAAGTGGTTAGATACATCTCAACTGACCACGATTTCGAACTCACAAAAATAGGCAAAATTACAGGAGGCGACATGGCCCACTTGTGGTGCCTCTTGTACCGCTGAGTGTTACTATATTACTACCCACTAGGTGTTCACTCCCAGAGAATTACATCCTGCTGATCTCTTCTAATTAAGTATGCTTAGCTAACCTATTAGTTGTACATACCTGAACAAGTTCCAGTTTAAATAATTGTATTGATTTAGTTATCTGCAACTAACAGTTAGTTGTACATACCTATACATACTTCACGCATGCGCGTTGGACACATGTGATATGAGGCTCAACTCTTCCATGCCAGCTACCTGAATGTCAGACAGAGGATTAGAATTGCTGACATCTCTTCCATTTAGGTAAGGCCGTATTTGGCAGGAGGCGAAATGGTATCAGAGAGTTTGTAACATGTTTTATGCTGGAACTCCCCCCCCCCTACCACGACCACCTTCACAAGCGCCAGACCCTACCTCAACGTTGTCCCTCAACATCCACCACATCCCTCCAACCCCTCCCATTGCATCCCCACGTGATCTCCAACCATGCATCACCTCCACATCCCCCACACCAGCTCCACACTCTCCCACACTCCTCCAATCCCCCCATTGCATCCCCCACATCATCCTTTACCACTCTTCACCCCCACATCCCCCACACCAGCTCCACACTCTCCCACACCCCTTCAATCAGCCCATTGCATCCCCCACATCATCCTTTACCACTCTTCACCCCCACATCCCCCACAGCACATCCACCCTCTCCCACTCCCCTCCACCCCTCCCATTACATTATCCAGATTTCCCCTACCACTCATCACCCCAACATGCCCCACAACACCTCCACCCTCTTCCACAGCCCTCCACCCACTCCCATTGCATCCCCCACATCCTCCTCCACCACCCATCAACCCCACATCCCACCTCCACCCCCTCCCATTGGATCTCCCACATTCTCCTCCACCACGCATCACCCCCACATCGCACACAACACTTCCACCCTATTCCACACCCCTCCACCCTCCCCCAAACCCATGCCTCCACCCTTCCCGTTTCACCTCACTCCTCCTCCCCTCCCTCCGTTATCCCATTCACCTTATTCCCAGCAGCCACTACCCGCCTCCCTCCCACCCCCTCCCCCTATCAGTATCACCCCCATCGTGTCAAACATCTGACCCACTAGCTATCCTATGAAACTATTATTTTAGAAGCATCCCTCAAATGAGCATTTTCGATACGAATATACAGGCAGTATAATTTGCACATATGGCAACTCGCATCACGTAGTAACCACGTGATTTATTTCCTATTCCCCAATGGCGTGGCACCACCTGGCGCAGGATTGGGAACTACTCCAATAGCATTGCATCACTTGTAGAAGGTTTGGGAACTACCCCAACAGTATGGGGCCGCCTGTGGCAGGATTGGGAACTACTACTTGTAGAAGGTTTGGGAACCACCCCAACAGTATGGGGCTGCCTGTGGCAGGATTGGGAACTACCCCAACATTATGGGGCCGCCTGTGGCAGGATTGGGAACTACCCCAATATCATGGTGCCGCCTGTGGCAGGATTGGGAACTACCCCAACAGTATGGGGCCGCCTGTGGCAGGATTGGGAACTACCACAACAGTATGGGGCCGCCTGTGGCAGGATTGGGAACTACCCCAATATCACGGTGCCGCCTGTGGCAGGATTGGGAACTACCCCAATAGCATCATGCCACCTGTGGCCCGATTGGGAACTACCCAAGTAGTATGGTGTCACCTGTGGCAGGATTTGGAACTACCCCAATATCATAGTACTGAACACTGTGTAGCCAGAAGGTGGTGCACCGTGAAATGGCGTTGCGCCCCCTGGTGGCGTCCGCCGTCTTCACTTCCGGTTCTGAGGGAAAGCGGAAACAACTACAGACGACGTGCCGTCAGTTGTCCGAGCGGGTGCGTGTGTTATCAACACAAGTTCTCATATAAAACAAAACACTAAGTTTAAAGGCAACAACTGGTTATATAAAATGTAAAGAGAAAACAGAGAAGAAAAAAGAATAAGAAGAAGAAAGGGTACAACATATAATGGTCATATCAGGCGGGGATAGACAGTACGTAAGCCTCTCAAATGGCCATATTTAAACTGTTTGGGTCTATTTAGTCAATTACACGCAACACCTGTTACTTATTTGAAACTATATACAGTAAAACCTCTCTAAATCGACTGACCATGGGACCGACTTTAAATGGTCCATTTAGAGAGGTGGTGCATTTAGGGAGGTTTTACTTTATCATGACACGTATTGTATGGGCGATCATTTGGGACCCAAATAAAGCGATCGATATAGGGGAGTGGTCGATCTGTCCACCAGGTCAGTTAGAGAAGTTTTACTATATATATATATATATAAATATATATATGTAAGTACGCATTACGAGGAGACCGGAGTGGATGATACAATCTTTATTAACATGGAATTATATATATAAATATGGATGTAAAATATATATATAGAAAGTATCTGGCTGGGCTGACAATGCCCTACCGATCAAGTAAAATTAAAATACAGTGAATCGTATGGCAATGTGTACAAAGGCGCAGTGACGCAGCCAGCACTCGCTCAGGTGTATATATCGCTCAGCAGCGCTGACTAGCGAATTTAGCCGGTACCCCTTCACGGCTCCAAAACTCGCCATGGAGGGGCAGCACCATGCGGTTTCTTACATCGGCATATACATAGTATATGCTTTGCTATATATAAATATATACATATATATATATATATATATGAAGAGTTCAGGTGCAAAACCCCGTAAACCCCAATCGGAAATTGAGATAAACATTGGAATCAAACCTTCAACAATTTTATTTTGTTTAATTCCTACTATTTTGGTGATTGTTCCATAATCATATGCTCATAAGGAAAGTAGAATTAATTAGAATTACAATTATTTTCATGTAAAAAATCCTTTATTTAAACTACATTTTTGGATTGGCGTTTACAGAGATTAGCGCCTGAACTCTTCATTTATATATATAATATATACAGTTTGTTTCTTACATCACCACACACAGATAGCACCCCCGACCCGCTCCGCACCCATTGGGTGACATGAGTGGCAGTAGGACAGATCCCACTGAGTCCTTACTGATGGAATGGGGTCATAACAGTAACACAATTTAGTTGTTCATCCAAGGTTCTGGTTTTTCTTTTTTCTATTGTTCCTTTTGTCGGTGGCGTCTGAGTGGGTGTATTTCCAGTGTTCACTTTTTCCTGATACCCGGGATTTGTGTTGTTGTTTGTCCTTTAGCGAGGCAGACTGGGAAAATGGCGGGAAAGTAAATGGTAGACCGGTCGTAACCATAGCAACGCCCCGCACGGTGGTCGGGTGGTGGTTTGTATCCGGGTATTTTAGTATCAATAGTATCGATTTTAACATGCGCAGGCCGTGGGGTCGCAGTGGGGCTGGGGGATGGAGGGAGGGGGAGGGGTTAGGTGGGGCAGAGGGAGGGTGGTATCGAGGGGTGGATGGAATAGAGTGGGGAGTGGGAGGGGGTGGGGGAGGGAAGGAGGGGTGGGGAAAGGACGAAGATATGGTGGAGGAGGAAAAGAGGGGAAGAACAGAGAAGGAGAGGAGAGAGAGGGGAGAGGAGCGAGGGAAGGGGAGAGGGGATGGGAGGAGGAGGGAGAGGAATGGGAGAGGGGAGGGAAGGGGGAGAGGAGGCGGAGTAGGGTGGAAGAGGGATAGGGTAGAGGGAAAGAGAAGAGAGGGTAGAGAGAGGGAGAGGACTAGGGGGTGAGGGGGTAGGAGAGAGGGGAGGGAGGGGAAGAGTAGAGGGAAGGGGGGGCAGATGGAGGGGGGAAATATGAGATAAGGGAGGGAGGGGGAGAGTGAAGGGAAAGGGGGGGGGGCAGATGGAGTGGGGAAAGATGAGATAGGGGACGGAGGGGAAGAGAGGACGAGCAGTTGAAGAAAGGGGCAGAGATGGTTTGGAAGGGAAGGGAACAGGGACAGGAAGGATGGGGAATAAGAAGGTGGGAGGGTTTGAGAGTTGGGGATGCGGGAGTGGGACTGGGAGGGAAGTGGAGGGAGTTGGAACGATGAAGAAGGAGGGGAGGAGGAAGAGGGAGGGAGGGTAGAAGGGAGGGAAGGATTGAAGGGTGGAGTTGAGGTGGGTGGTGAGGGGTGAGGAAGTGTAAGTTGGTGGGGTGGGGGAGGGAGGGGAGGAGAGGGAGGGAAGGAGGCACCGGCTGAGGAGGCTGGAGGGGATGAGGAGAAAGTAAGGTGGTGTGGGAGTGCATGGAACATGGATGGAGATGAGGGAGAGGGGAGGAGGATCGGGTGAGGACGAGGGAGACGAGGACGAAGGGTATGATGTGGCACGGTGCTTAGTGGTTGGATGGAGAGAGAGGGGAATGGAGAGAGGGTAAGTGATGGAGAGGAGGATGGAAGGATGGGAGAGGGAAGTGGAGGAGTGGAGGAATGGAGGGGGGGATGGGTGAATGAGGTGGGACGGTGCTTAGTGGGGGTGGATGGAGAGGGAGGGGGGGGGGGAAGGGGAAGTGATGGGGAGGAGGAGAGAGGGGGGAAGTGGAGGAGGTGGTACTAAATTAGGAGAACGGTACCAAAATGAGCCCCAAGACGAATGAGGAAGTCAGTGCCGGCCCGTCGTGCGGGACGAGCCGGGGAGACTGAGGCATGGCCGGGTAACTGGTGCTGATATATAGAATACATGCACAATATGTGACATCGGGCTAAATGAACATATTTCACGCTTGATTGAACAGGGGCCAATGAGGCGTGTGCAGCCACCGCTTCATTGTTTGCAACGCGATTACACCAGAGCATGTTTATGTCTGTTGGGGTTTCACATCTGGGATCATGTCAAACGTGGAAAATGAGTTGTGTCTGCGGTGGAGTCAGAATTGAATTGATAGTGCTGTGCTACGGGGATACCACACATACGGCACCATGTCCATGAGTTATGTTGACGCTGGCCCCGGCAGGTCGGGCCTTATATGTCAATCAGAGCGCCAGGCTGGTTGGCGACAAGTGTCAGTTTTCTAAGTATTCGATTTGACTCGGCTGGGGATTGAACCCACGACTTCCTACATAGCTCACCAGACTTAATTGCGTCAGCTCACTCTCTTGTCAGCCCAGTCAATCAGACCGGACACAGCTCCATGTGGAAGGTCGTGAGGTTTAGTTTGTGGATTTTTTTATTCAAAATGTAAATTCCAGTTGACTAACGCTAAGATTCCATATATTCGGTGTATGCGGTATGCGAATGTGAATGCGGCAAAAATGGCAAAGCATATAAATACACAGGGGTGCTTCCATATGTCCGAATGTGAATACGAACGTGAACCTGAATGCTAATGCGAATGCGGCAAGTGGATCGCTACAAGGACCAATCGGTTAAAATGCGAATACGAATACTGTTGCGTTTGCCATAGAACAAACAGGAACTTTGACTTTCCTTCACAAATTTGTAGAAAGAAAGACAGAAACTCGCATCGATATCTATTCGCATTCGCATGCCGCATACCACATACCGCGTATATGGAATCTTACCTTTACATCTTACTTCTTCACCACCAAGGCACCGGTCTCCCTGGCCGTGTCAGTTCTGGTGTAGATGAACTATGTATAGTTGAGATGGTGAGGCGGTATGAACAATAACAACAATAACAGGTAACAATCAGACATTGCATATATTAAGGAGATCTTATTTTGTACAGTAGACTGGAGAATATGCATTTGACAGTACAATATTTCATTGATTTGCTGATCATACCTGTGAGGAGGCCTGGATGTTATGGGTGTGACTTGCTGTTAACGTTAGTAGTGGATTTGGGATCATGGTTTCCCATTAAAGGGTTTTATATCCTGGCAACATCTCAGGTATTATCAGAATGGGCACACATTTGTGAGAGTGCACACTCATGGTGACTTTATAGTGCTGCCCCACTGGGAAACCAGGCTGACAGCATCATGGTCTGATATTGCACACAGTCACATTATCCTGATACTGTGCTAACCAGTCCTTGTCTTATCCTATTAATGTTGAGCGCCATGCTCAGTGTTACAAGTCATTGGTTTGACTCGGCTGGGATTCAAACAACCGATCTTCCGCACGGGAAGCCTGCGCTCTACCGATTGGGCCACCGCGTCCGGTGGGTGGTGAGAAACAGTGAGAGTGTAGAGAATTTGTGATAGCACAAGTTATTATTCAACTTAAAGCTGCGGAGTCCGATG